>PVIC010035045.1:0-19262 GCA_004025085.1 Thryonomys swinderianus | reverse complement strand
GCCAAATAAAAGACCAACGGTGTCTTGAGTGGGTGTTAACTTTATTTCTCAGTTTAACTCTCTATCTTACTTAGACTCATTTTGTTGAAAGCTCCACCTTGATTGAACCTTCTGTATGGCTTGGAACAAAGATGCCTGGTCATCTTCTCATTTCCTTTCCCATCTCCATATTTCTGTTCAAAGATATTAAAAGGTTTGCTAAGGACCAGGAAGATGAAGGAGGGCAGTTTTATCTCTGCCAGCTTCATGGTAGATAGAGCAGGCAAGCTTTTCCTTCCTCTGTCACAGCTGTCCAGCATGAAAGATAACTTGCTAATTATGACCCTCTCCTAGGCATTGCCATGGGGATAGGTCTAAACCAAGACTTGAGTTCTAGGGGACCTTGCTAACAGATCACTTGGAAATGAAAGTGAAAACTGTTTAAAATTATTCATCAGTAAAATATAGACTAGAAACAGACCTAGACTCATTGAATCTCAGCTGGTGGGGAGGGGGAAGGAGTCATTTAACTTGATCTCACCATTATGTTTGAGTTATTTTCCACATCACCTTTGTGGATATGTGGCCACAATCATTTGATTTCCACAAAGTAGTTTAACCCCTACCTTTTCAGCTGTGAACATGGGCAGCCTAAGGGCATCACGAAGTCCAGTGAATGACAGTGGCATGAAATACGAGGAAGCACTCTAATGTGATGAGAAACACTCATGACATTGCTATTCTGCACACAGATACAGGAGCAGATTGTTATTCAGGAGGTGTGCAAAGTACTACCTTATTACTATTCAAAATGCTCTCGCTCATTTGAAGAAGTTGAAAAAATCAATATGCTATAGTGGCTGAAGCATTCAGAGACTCAAGACACAATGAAGAATGAGTTCCCCCACTCCCTACCCAAGTCCACAGATCAAAATCAAAGCTCTGGAACTACTTGTAAGAAGAGAGGCTTGGAGAATTCACACAGTGAGAGTTTGGCCACATTTTCCAAAGAGACAGACATTTGTGATTTTTTTTCAAGAAAAGAGAGGCATAGCCTCAGAAAGTTTGAAAATAAACCTTTGAGTTCAGGCAAACATGGAAGAGAATAGAAGGACCTGGAAAGACCATGTACATATGCATGTGTGACTATATAATGTGAATATGTACTATTTTGGAATTCTTGCAATTTTTTTTTTTTTGAGGCAGGGTCTCATTTTGTTCAGGCTGGCCCTGAGCTAACTATGTAGCCCAGGCAAGCCTTGAACTCAGCAATCCTCCTGCCTCTGCCTCCTGAGTGCTGGGATTACAGGCATGAACCACCACAGCCAGTATTGTGGTATGTAGTACTGATTGCTGGGGTGGTGTGAGTCACCATGCCTGGTATTGTTGTATGTGGTTACCAGCGATCAAACTCAGGTCCTTGTGCTTGCTAGGCTGGTGCCGGAACCACTGAGCTAAACCTTCAGTCCATCAGTGGAACCTTTTGAGAATAGCCCATCATTTGTACGTGTGTGTGTGTGTGTGTGTGTGCACATATGTGCACACTGTTAACAATTCCTGCTACACCCAAGATAAACAAACATAATTTTTTTCTTCCTCTTGACTCTGAAATAGCATTAAAACTGGATGAAGAAATATAAAGAGAGATGCCCTGGCATCATGCGTTACCTAAACTGTCCACTTTGTTGCTCAGCATATTATTTGGACAGAAGAAAGTTTATACAACATTTATTACCTTTTATTTTTATCAAAATATTTAATCATTTATAGAGGGTTTACAATTCTGAAGTAACTGTGGTAAGGTCTGTATTTGAAACATGTCTTTGCTACTTTAGTTTTCATTTCAGTTTAATCCATGACTTCCTACTTGTGCCAGCCGCCTGCATGATTAACTACCCCAGTTTTCTGGGACCATCTTGGCTTGGGAATTGAACCCCTGCATTTGAGGAAATCCCTCAGTCTTGGGTGCACTGTGACAAATGATCAGTTCGCTGTACATTAATTCTTAAGAAGTTCACAATTTAATTAGTTAAAAAAGAAATTATACATTAACTGGAAGGTACCAGTTCCAGAAAGAAAATGATTATCATAAGCTTAGTCTGTCATTCACTGGTATAACATTGAAAATAAGTGCTAGGGTTGTGTTTATGAAAGCAAGTACCTTTAGGAGAGAAGATGTTTGTTCTGTTTGTGGAACCTTTAAATACTGGGTTCCAATATTTACTGAGAGACAAGCATAGTGCTAAGAAGGGCATATGACACCAAAACAGGCACACCTGTACTGAGACACCTGATAGTCCCATTGTCATAAGTAAATCATTTAATTTCTTTAAGTCTTAATTTTCACATTCATAGCATAGTTGTTACAAATTGCCTTTCTTGTGGAGATCATAGGGATAGTGCAAGAACTATGTGAGACAAGTAATAGATATGAAATCACTTTAAAAACTATAGAATTCAGTACCATTATAAGGGGTAGGTAATATTATTGTTGCTTATGGAGAAGAAATAAATCCAAAATGTGATTGCAGTGATCTAGGACTGTGTTGAGCAATATGGTATCCACTAGTGACTATTTAAATTCAAAATTAAATGAATAGAAGTTATATGTTTAGAGGTCAGTTTCCCTAACTATATTTCAAGTGCCCAATGACTATACTTGGCTAGTGGCCACCATAACAGACAATGCAAAGAGAATTGCTATAAACACAGAGCTTTCTTGGAAGGCTGTGGCCTACAAATAAGTAATTGAGTTTTTAAATCTTGGATATGATGATCTATCTTTGAGCTGAGGGCATTTCTAAATAAAAGAAGAAAAGTAATATGGATCCCAAGCTGTCTCCCCTGCACTCGAGTTGTGATAGTCATGATTGCTGCTCCCCTATATTCCCTATCTCTTCCTCCTCTGGGCACAAGTTATCACCGTGCTCCTTAGACTTCTACTGATAGTTGGCAACACATGCCCACTTTGGTCCGGGTGAGGTGGGAGCATGACAGGTGTATGTCATTTCTAGGCTGAGCATTTAATCACTAATGAAAAGCCACCTAAGGCTTTCTCTTCATTCTTGTAAAGTAAATGGAAATAACCCAGCTAACAGCTGTGGATTTTGCAGGGCCAACTGCTCAGTCATAGCTCAGTTTTGGATGACCCTAACAGAGATTCAGAGGGGGTAAGAAATTCACCCTTGTTGGTATAAACCACAGACATTTAGAAAAATTTAGAGTCAGAAACATGAGGTAGAAGCAAGAAGAGCTATGAGCAGTTGCCCTGGACATTCATAAATGCTCACACATAGGCACACGCAATAAAATAAGAACAGGTCAAAATGAATATAACACAGCCCATTGCTGTGGTTTGATGTGTTACCCAAATTTCATGATGGGCCACTTAGTTCTTAATATCATATTACTTGCATATGAGGAGTGGAACCTTTGAGAGGAGAATGAATCATGAGACCTCTACCCTTATGACTGACACAATCAACTCATGGATTAATGAGTTGTTAAGGGGATGGCTTTGTTATAGAAGTGGGCTCTCTGGAAGCTTGCTCTGTCTCACCATGCAGCTCTGAGGGATTCTGCAGGGTGTCCAAACCAACAAGAAGGATTTCAGCAGATGAAGACCCTCAACACTGGACCTCCCAGCCTTAAATTACTCAGTCTATGTCATCCATTTATTCCAGCAGCAAACAGACTGAGACTGCACTCTCCCCACAGATGCATTCAAGCTACCCAACCTTACTTCTTTGCCAACAGAAGACTCGAAACAATGTGTCAATATTTTTTTTTTACCAAAACCCTGTTTAAAAACTGAATACCATGCTTTCTTTTATGAGAACTCAAATAATACAATTTCTTGAGGACTAGCATCAGCGAAGCTTAAAGCCATATTTTCCAGGAGGAATTCCATACACTATTCATCAGAATGTGCTGAGTATCGGTCTCTCCAACTGTAAAATGGAAGAAGTATAATGAACAAGAGCCATCTCATACATGGATGGAATGTTTTCTTTCCAAAGGGAAGTGTGGAATGTGTCAAGTTAATGACGGAAAATACTTAGCTTTTGGAGAATGGAAGAAGATATATGGATAAAAATTATTTATAATTCTGTCTAATCTCAAAGCAGAGGTTCTATTTTAAAATGCCATGCAGAAATTTCATTTTTGAAAGACATTGGATATTACACTAAATGGGTGCCATTGGGAAAAGCTTGGGAAGAAACTGCAGAAATCTTATCTTTGTGCATGAATACATTGCAATGTCCCTGTGGAGGAGTAGACAGTGCTGCACCTGAGGCTTTTATTACTATTCATTGGCATTGCTGGGCCCAGTGTCTGGCCACTTCTCCCAGCTCCTCCTCCTGCCCAGTTCTGTACAGCAGAGCCCATCTGCAGGGCTGTCTGCTGTCAGGCTGTGGAAAGCCACACAAGGGAAAAGAGAAGGAAGAATGTGTCAGGTGGCCACTCTGCATACTGTTAATCATGCATTATCCTTTCCATTTCAACTTTTAAATATTGGGTTCTTCATAAGATCCCTGAAATATAGCTCATGTCACCTCCACTTTTTACGTGAGGAAATCAAGGTTAGAGCTGTTGCGTAACATCAGCCTCGTCATTCAGATTCGCCCATTCACTACTGACCAGTGACACTTTTCCAGCAAGCACATTTTGCCTTCCACCTGGAGCTTTCCTTGGTTGTAGAAGCAAGCTCAGCCCCTGCATAGTATAGAAAGTGTGGAGGGCAGTGGTGCTCCTCAACATCCATAGCTCCTGTGTGGGTGTTAGCACAGCTTCCTGCCATTTGTGTAAGGTAACCCTGAGCACGGCTCTATAGAGCTCTCCAGTGGAAGGCCCTCAGTCCCTTGCAGTACAAAACTTTTCATGAGGATACTTTTACGGGCACCATGTCCTGCTCACAGTACACCCCCAACTCTGTACTTCCTAGAATCATGTGCTAAGCAAACCACTTGCCTTCAGAACTTCGCCTGTGTCAGCATCAGATAAAACCCAGCAGAAGACAGTCTGTATTAATGAACACTAGAAGCAATACAGTAGTTTCCCCTTTTACCCATGGTTTCACTTTCCAAGGTTCTGGCTGCCAGTGGTCATCAGTCAGAGTCTGAAATCGTTTAGTAGGTAACTTGACCTTTGAAGACAGAGATCACATTCACATAACTTTTGGAAGACTTTATATTTTTCATTCATTCATTCATTCATTCATTCATTCATTCATTCATGTTTTGAGACAGGGTCTTGCTTTGTAGTTCAGGCTGGCCCTGAGCTCACTATGTAGCCCAAACAAGCCTGGAACACAGCAATCCTCCTGTCTCTGCCTCCTGAGTGCTGGGATTACAGGCCTGAGCCATCATGCCCAGCACTGTGGTATGTGGTATTGATGGCAGGTGGGTGTGAGTCACCATACCCAGCATTGTATGTGGTTACCGGGATCGAACTCAGGGCCTGTGCTTTTGAGGCAGGTGCTGGAATCACTGAGCTAAGTCTCCGGCCCTGGAAGACTTTAATTTTTATTACAGTATGTTAATATAATTGTCCTATTTCATTAATAGTAATTAAACTTTACCATATATATTTATAGGAACAACATAGCATATGGTGTATAAGGTCCTGGGACACTCTGTGGCTTCAGGGTCTTGGAATATTTTCGCTATAAGTAAAGGAGAACCATAATATTTATACCTTCTATATCCAGGGGAAGAGAAGTTTTCAAATGGTCTCTTATCTCCAGTCAGGGCTACTGTGGCAGACACTGAGCAGGCTACAGAGATGAGAAAACATCTTAAATCAGAGTTTGGCAGGAAACTTTCTGGAAAGTCAAAACATGACCTATCTTGTATCTTAGAATTCAGTTTAAGTAGCCACATTTATAAACAGTAATTCAGAGACAAAATTCTGTTCAGCTATTATTACTTCAGTCCTAAGTATAATATGTTTGGCAAGAGACCTCAAGAGTGGCATCTTCATTTGCCCACTATGGTCATGGCCTTGAACCCAATTTCCTGTGCTTGGAAATCCCTAGTAAGGACAAAGTTCCCCTAAATATAAATCACATATGAACAAGCTATTTTAGGGAGAAAGCTTTTCCTAAACTGTTTCAGACTTAGTAATTCTTGCAATAGCTTTTTCCTTTGATATGTCACACAATTTAATATGATGTACCGACTTGTGTTTGAATATTACAGCGCATGGCAGGTTGAAAATGTCCCCACTGTGAGGTCTTTCACAAACAATGTAACACATCAGCAGATGGGAGTTAAAAACCCCAGCCACTGAAAAGAGCACTGCTGGGAGACCCTAGAACCATAGTATTTCTCTACTAAATATATGTTAAGGGAATCAAGTCATAAATTTCCTTTTAAGTTAATAAAACTTGAATGAAGGATAAATGATGTAATTTTGAATAAGACATGAAAGGAAAATATGAGAAGAAATAATCAAAAGTTTTTAATTCACAGAAATATAAGGTAACCCAAGTGTCTGCTGCTTCAATACTCTCAAGGGTTTTAGCTTCCTATGGCTACCTCTTTCTTTGTATTGTAAAGTGCCATGCCCAACATGAAGCTCCCCAGAGCCAGAGTGGGACAATCTGAACACTAATAAAGATAATAACTGCAATGAATATGTTTCAATATATATATTTTTAGTAATTAAAAATAATCAAATAATAAGCCCATAATAATTAATTGCAACCTATTAGAAGATGCAAGCCAACCAACTCATCATTTTGGAAACTTAAACAAAAGGAAGGAGCCAAAATAAAAAAGGCATGAGAAATGCTCTATCTCTTGTATTAATAGTGGAACATATATTGGCCAGTGACCTGTGAGAGGTGCTGAGAGGCATTCTTTCTACTAAAATGATCTATCAGCTTTTCCTTCTGTACTCCTATAACTCCACTATGAACCTTAATCAGGATGTGTCAAGTGTATTGGATTAGGAAACACTTAAACTAATAAAACTCATTTCTGTGTATGTCTAGGTGGATCATAAAACTGTGATCCTGAGTCCCACCCTCTTTGGCACTGTTCTCTTCTTCTGCTTTTGGGTTTTCATGAACTAAATGCTTTTGCTTTACCATGTGTTTCTGGTATGATGTTTCTGCCTTGTTACCAGTCAACAATGGACTGAGTCTGCTGACACCATGAGCCAATTAAATCTCTCCTCTTTTAAGTTGTAGGTGTTGGGTTTTGTGTCTCAGAAATGGAAAAGCTGACTGATATATCATCCAGCTCCTCCTGGCCCTCACCTCTGCCATATTCCTTCTGTGTGGCTTCAGTTTACACTAGATACAGCTTATTCCTTCTCTCACCACTCCAAACCTACCGTCACCATTCATCTCCACTTGGAAGACTTTAACTTTTAGGAAAAATGGTGACAGAAAGTAGCACAGAAAATAAAGTGAAATTGAATAAAAGCCATCACCATTTAAAAATTTCCTCATTGGGGAAGTTCTTTCATTTCTGCAAATTCTTCCTGCCATCATCATTACAAATTATGTTTATTTTTCCCTCCTCTTTTTCTTGTTTTTCTCATTCTTCTTCTCATTCTTCCCCATTCATCTTCTTTATCTTATTGAATATCAAATACCTCCAAATGTCCTCCTCTTCCTTCACCTACTAGCAGCTTCCACCAGTCTCTTCTTCAATTTTCTCAAGATTTGCATTTTTAGAAAGAACAAGCTACTCTCCTTGATTAAATCTCTCCTCCCAGAGAGGAAGTTTTGCTTGAGAACTTGACATGTAAAATAGAATATGTTTATTTAAATTATTTTTAGTAAACAAAACAGACCTTTCTCACTAATTAGAATTCTGGCTTCTTGTTGGTCTATCTGACTGAACTCCTGTCGGATTTTTTTCTGTAATAATGAAAAATCTTTATGAATTTTGAAGGTTTAATTTCAAATGCTCATTGGTGCTATTAATCAAAGATGTATTATGTATACATTTCAAACAAACTCTATTAGTCAGCCTGCCAATTACTTCTCATTTTGTGTGGTCCATTTCCCCCAACGCACCAGCCATCAGATGCTTTTCATCCAGTGTGTGGGATTTGCTGTCCTGTCCTCATGGTATTAGTCTATGACCTTTGAAAGCAGACTGTTCCTTTGTTTGGGTAAAAAAAAATCTAATTACAGTGGTTAAATGAAGTGGAATTAATTAAGTTGTGGATAGTTGACATTTATAGCTAATTGGTCATATCTATCATAAAAAGAGAAAGTAGGCCTTTTACCTCTGTTTTATGAACTATGTTGAAAATCAGTAGTGTCTCTGAAAGGGGGAGGGGCATCAAGATTCTCAGCAGCCTGCTTGATCCAAAAGAAAACACAAGATACCATGAGATTAGGGCTAGAAATTTCTTTATCTGCTGGGAAGAATCCTCTGGGAAGGAATGAATTCCAGAAGGGAACTTTGGAGAAGTGGAACAGGGTCACTTCGGAAGAGAAAACATAGTAAATCGGGGAAAGAAGGGATTTCCCCAGTGCTTCCTTGTTCCTCTTCAATCATTTCACACCTGGGTGCAGGGATGAAATCCACTGCAGCCAGAAGATGAGGTTCTGACAGCCCAAGAGAAAGCTATGGAAGGCAGGTAGGGCTCATAATTCCTCAGCCTCATGCTCTCCCAGTGAGCAGAGGGGCCAGTCCACGAGGGGAGTGGGTTCACAATGTCATTGTGGGTGTATTAATTCAATGGAAGTGAAAAGAAATATGAAAAGATGAGGAACTTCTGTTTTATTTTTATAGCCTTATAAATAAGTTTTTAAACTGCCTTCCAGGGAAGCTAGTACATGTCATATTTCCATCAGCAGTGTACAAGACTTTTCTTTCCTCAGAATTATATTGGCAGTGTAGGATTTTCTTTCTTTTTCCTTTTTACCATTATTCAGTCTGATGAGTGTAATGTTTTGTTGTTAGGTTAATTTGCATTCCTTGATGATTAGTGTGTTTAGTATCTTTTCACATTCCTGTGAACCACTTGGCAGCTTCCATTACAGTTTAAATTATATATTCTTGATGAAGCAGTTCATCCCTGGAAATGCATCCCATAGAAATAACACCATGATGTGTACAGACATATTTATAGCACCATTGTTCATAGCTAACACCCAGACACAAAGTCAATGTACACTAACAGAGAAATGGTTCACTAAATTATGAGACATCCATACTGTCTTAGGGTTCTGCAAGGAACTATAACAACCAGAGTGGATGAATAGAACATAGACAGATGATAGATAATAGATGATAAATAGATAGATACCATAGGGAATTGGCTCATGCAATTATGTGAGCCAATAAGTCCTCCAGTTTTCCATCTGTAAATTTTCTGGAGACACAGAAAAAATAGTGCTGCAGCTACCAAATCAGAAAATTCAGTGGTGTGAGTTCTAGTTCAGATCTGAAGGCCTGTGGGTCAGGAGAGCTGATGGTGTGAGTCTCTGCCTGAAGGCAGAAAAGTCACATGTCCCCCTACTCCACAATGGTGAATTCTTCCTTTCCATGTCTTTTCTTTTTGTCCAGGTGCTAACATATTGGGTGAGGCTCTCTGACATTGTGGAGGGAAATCTGCTTTACTCAGTCCACAGGTGCAAATGTTAATCTCACCCATGAGCAGCCTCTCAGACATAACCCAAAATGCTAATCAAGTGTCTGAGTGTCTTGTGGTCCAGTCAAACTGATACTTACAATTAACAACTGCACACAGTCTGACAAGTCATCCAGGCTTAAAAAAAAAGAATAAATTAGAGTTATACCAGGACATGTGTTGGGATTTCATCACAGTGTTATAAATGACTAAGAAGTAGAATGTAAGTACAATATAATCTCGTTTTGAAATGCAGTATCATCCTTGGAGTAGAACAAGAGATTATCTTGCCTGGGCCTTGGGCTTTAGGGGGCTCTGCATGGCCTTTTTGAGGTATAACCCTCTCCATAGAGTGGGCATGTGCAGAGCTCAGGACATGTGGCAACCAGGGTCCCTGTGTCTCTATTCTAGCCTTGACTTATATGTTTTTACCCAAACATATCTGAATCTATTTCCAAGGCCTGCATGGACCTCTTCCTTTGTTCTTTCCTCTCAAGGCTTATGTTAAGTTACAGTCACCCTAGGCCACAAGAGAGGCCAAGGGGTAACTTCTTATGGAGAACATGAGTGAGACCTGAACTTGTAGACCCATGTGTCCATGTACATGTGCACAAGGTACCTTGCTGTGAAGGATGTGGTCTTAGTCCCTTTCCTTGTCACTGGAACAAAACATTAGACACCTGCAACTTAAAGGAGGAAAGGTTTATTCTAGCTCACATTTCAGTCCAAGATCAACTGGTTCCAAAGCAAGATGGTATGACAAAGGAGAGCTGCTACCAACGTGCTAGATAGGAAGCAGAGGGCACCCAGGGAGGGTCCAGGAAGGGTGATATAACCTTCTAGACCACACCCACAGTAACTCACCTCTTCTAACTAGGCCCCATCTCCTAACAGGAAGTCAGCTCTAATGTTCCTATTAGTCATTCTTCACCCAAAGGTCCCACCTATGATCCCATGAGACATTAGGGGGATGCCTAAATATAAGCCATAACTGATGGAGTCTGGAGTAAGAGAAGGAGGTAGGCCACAAGCCAAGGGCCCCTTATTTTTTATTTTTTTGCCAGTTCCAGAAGGACAGAACACCTACAGGCCTGGTTCACTGGACCACTGACTCCCTAAACACGTTTCTGGGAAGGTACTATTGGACCCAGAAGGGGGGGGGTTGTGTTTTGTACAGATAGATGACATTTTTTCTGGTCATTCTTCAGAGTGAGACAATCCTCAGAGGGGGGTCTTTAGACTTTGCACACTGAAAGGATACAGACTGTCAAGCAGAACAGAAAGTCACTACTACCAGCCTCTGTAGAATTACTTCTTCCTGGAGCCATAAGCAGAGCCTCAGTATAGGCAGGAGGCAGAGACTCCCGGACACCCCAGAACTGTGAGATCAATGAGTCATGGGAAATGCTCCCAAAGTGCGTCCCATACCACCCTGGTTAAAGATCGGAGAGGTGCATTGGGATCCAGTGGAGAACCTTCCTGTTTAGGGTCATGTAAGTTCACTTAACACAAAGACAGCTTCCTCCCTCCACTCAACAAATAGTGTGATGGAGACCCACTGTGTAACTAGACATGTGGGCAGGGTGGTTTCCACACTAATGTAAGAGTCGACTTTTGTTGGGATTGAGAAAACCAAGACTAAGAGTATCTCTTTCGGACTCAGTTTTCGTGAAATCTTTTTCTGTCCAAATTGCTTATGCTTCCCATAAAAATCTGTTAAAGTACTATAGAAAAAGATAGCCTTGGTTACTCAAATCCTTCAGGTATTTATTTGGGTTTTCAGTTGTTGAAACTACTTTATCACTTAATCATAAAATGTTTTGCTTGGAATAAAACTTTTAGTTCAATAATTTTTCAAAGTCTTTTTTAAAAACCAATAACACTCGAGCTGGACATATCTGAATTACCACTAGGAATCCTCTCTGTCTCCACTCTTGTTCCCTCTGCCCAGGGAGTAGTGAGGGACAGAAGAAATGCTGCCACTAAATTCCTTGTCTCTTTGGAACTAAGTTTAAATACCATTAATTGATCAATTGCTGCTTCTTATTTTAGATAAACAGTTCTTAAGAGGTTAACCCTTAGAAGGAAGTAAAGATCTATTATTATTCAAAATCTATAAAAATAAAATAATAACCAGCACTTGCTATTTACTAAGCAATGTGCTGGACACCTCACCTCTATTGTCTCTTCAGGAAATTTTTGATGGGAGAGTTTCATCTCATGTACTCCGATAGCAGTTTAAGTGACTGGTGTGCCCCTTTCAGGTTTTCACTATGGCATCTCAGAAGAACTAGTTTAAATGATGCACCCCAAATCATTTATTTTGATAACATTATACCCAAGGTGTGACATTGCCAAGCCATGGGAGCCTGGAGGTGATGCTATTTAGAATTCCACTGTCGGGAAAATAAGGAGTATAAAACACCTACGAATGTACAACTAGGCATCGGCCTAACTGTAGACTGAGGGGGCCTTAAACCTTTTGCAAACCTTTCATTTGCTTAATAGTAAATTGCTTCTGTAAAGAAAGTAAAGATCTTAGAATTCAGGGTGTTTTATTCACACGTGGGAACACTCAAATCCATTTGGATAGCCACTTAGCTTCCTTCTCTACTCAGGTAGCAAAGCCATTTTCTCTTTTATCATGGCATATCTGTACAAAGGTGATGGAGGCTTCATGTGGCACCAAGATTTGTGTGATTTTGTCCAAAAGTATGTTATCAAAATTACTGAAGAACATCTTCAGGTTTAGTAGCAATTTGATACAGCTCATGGAAAGTAAAACAGATTAATACTTGAAATAGTGTGGGGTTGCTTATGAAAATCACTCTGCAAGTGTAAGGTAGCTAACTTTCTAATGAGCAAGAAGAATTACATGTCACTATTTTGTTCATAAAATGTTCCACAGAAGTTTTCTAGTCAACAAACTTTCCTTCACTTTCTTAAGTATGGAATATGATTAAGAAAGAAATAAACCTGTTAAACTTTGGCAATAATTTAATTTGGCTTTTAAAAATATTCTTACCCAGGAGGGATGAGTTAAAAACTGGTCAGAGGTTTAGTGAAGGAGCATACAGAATAATGAGAAAAGGAAATTTGTCCCAGAATGCCATCCGTATTTTATTTGGCAATCCACAGAGGAGCAGCAGATTGTCACTGATACCTTCTTGCTATTCAGCAGGTTCAGCTACACTTCCTAATTAAGAGAGACAAACCACACACAGTCCTGTCCCTTTTTCATGACATGTTAGACTCCACCTTTTTTTCATTTTTGCCTAGGAAATTAGGAAAGCATCAAGCTACAAAATGCTGGGAATCTAGTAATCCATCCCCATTTCCCCTTCTTCCTCTCACTGTGTGACTGTGAGGTCTTCCTTCTGTTGGTTCTGATGTTTGTGTTTGAGATGGCAATATTTTGTACCAAGGCTTACTCCAAATGTGTCATTTTCACTTAGCCATCTCTTCAAAGATCCTATCACATTCTGAGGTTCTGGCGTTTATGGCACCAGTATATCAATATTATTGGGGACTCAATTCAGCATATAACAAAAAATATACTCTTTATTTTAGTAGAGCAAGAATATTACATGTCCAAGGACTAAATGACCTTCTATCTGAACAACTTGCCAAGGAACACAGCCCGCATTGAGAATGTATGCCATGGAACTCATTCTGGTGTAGAACCTCTCCCAATTTCAGAGTTAGCATTGTTAAAAAAAAAAAAAAAAGCTTGAGGAACTGATGCATTTATTCTTTCTTTAAAGGTTTAAATTATGGACACATGCGAGTATTTAAGTCTTTGTCTGAGTCCCCAAGTTAGTTATCTCTTTAAAAATCCCTCTCTCAGCTGGAGATTTAGCTCAGTGGTTCCACTGCCTGCCTAGCAAGTGCAAGGTCCCTGGTTTGATCCCGGTAACCACATACAGTGATATGATATTGGGCGTGGTGACTCACGCCCACCAGCAATCAGTACCACACCCCACCATGCTGGGCGTGGTGGCTCACGCCTGTCATCCCAGCACTCGGGAGGCAGAGACAGGAGGATTGCTGAGTTCGTGGCGGCTTGCCTGGGCTACATAGTGAGCTCAGGGCCAGCCTGAAGTACAAAGCGAGACCCTGTCTCAAAAAAAAAAAAATCCCTCTCTCAAAATGCAGTCACATTGCGGGTGATTGAGAGTTGGGATTTCGACAATGACTGGAGAGGGGCCATCATTCAGCCCATGCAGGGCATCCTCACCTGTTCAATAGGTACCTTCCCCCTCAGGGTCTCATTGACTTTTCAGAGGTGCCATCAGCACTGTGGGGCTGCCTCAGGCAGACGCCAGACTGCACTCACAACAAAATCCTGGCTTGGCTTTTGTGCCCTGCCCTATCCTTCTCTTCCCTTCACTTCCTTTCTCCTGAGACTGCTTCTCCATCAAATGTGGTTCGCAGAACTCTCCACCTCAGTCTCTGCTTCTAGGAAACTTTCAAGCATTCTTCTAGCACTGATCTGAAACCTGGAATCCCAGGGACCCTGTTTCTAGTCTCAGGTCCCATTTGCTATTTAGCCTCGAGCAACTGCACGATCATTTTCCTCACCTGCACGATGGCAGGTGGATTTGGTGAGTGACTCCTGCAGACCCTGCCAACTCCTGTGAGCCAGCTGTGAACTGGCCTGCCCAGTGATCCTAGATTTCTGTTGTATGGGAGGCATTTACTGCAAACACCACCTGGAGAGAATTGAAGCCTTTGTGGACATCAAACCCAATCACTATATATTTCTCTTATTTTAACTACATGGGAAAATCAGAGAGAAGGTTATGAGCATCTTGGGAGAAGCTGCCAATGTCTTCTTCACACTCTTTCCCCAGCTTCGCCAGGCTTATGTAGGAGTATCTGTGTAACTCAAACCCATAACTAGCAAGAATCCCTTAGAAAACATGAAATCACTAAGAATAGCATAGGAACATTTTTTTTTTTTTGAGACAGGGTCTCACTTTGTAATTCAGGCTGGCTCTGAGCTCACTATGTAGCCCAGGCAAGCCTTGAACTCAGCAATCCTCCTGTCTCTGCCTCCCGACCGCTGGGATTACAGGTGTGAGCCACCACGCCCGGCACTGTGGTATGTGGTATTGATGGCTGGTGGGCGTGTGTCACCATGCCCAGCATGTATGTGGTTACCGGGATTGAACTCAGGACCTTATACTTGTGAGGCAGGTGCTGGAACCACTGAGCTAAATCTCCGGTCCAGGAAAATTTTTAATCAATCCAGTAAAACTAGTTTCTTTTGTCCTAACCTGAGTTTGAACATGTTCCTGAGGATAACTTGGTCACTAGATGAGGTTTTCTATTTCATCCAGACTATAAAGTGTTATCAGTAATAAGACACACCATTATTTTCTGTGTCACTTTAAAAAGATACCGATTCCTGTTCAGTCATTACTCATTCTTATCAGTTAGCACTTTTTATCCTAATGAAAGAGAATCTTTTATCCCTATTGAATTTTTTATCCTTATTAAATGAACTAGATTCATGTAAGCATATTCTTTTTAAATCATCTATCATTCTCATAGATTAAAAAGGAAAATGTATGGAAAAATCATTCAAGATTTTCTTAAAAGTTTTTCACAGTCAAAGAGGCATTCTGAATCTCTTTCAGTGATGACAGTGACTGTAGACAGTATCTTAGGTGACAGGAACATGGATAACATGGCACTTTTAAAGAGGTGTGCACTACTATACTTTACTGGATTTTCTTCTAAACCACTAACACCAGTATATAAAGCATTCTAGTTTTATTTTGTTTTTTTTTTATGACCTTCTTCATTATAGAGAATTCTGGGAAAATACAAAAGCAATAGAAAAGAACAATAGACCATGTTTTTGAATATCCATCTTCCAGCTATGGAGCACAGCCTACCCACCCACAACCTTTTTTCCTGGATAATTTTGAGCCAAATGCTGTTCAGAGTAATACTATTTGGAAAATTAAATGGACAGTTGGGACTATGACTGGGCCAAATTTTCTTGCCTGAAGACCAGCTATGACATGTGTGGACCTGAAGACTTGACTCTTCATCTCTACCTCTGGAAACAACAAAGATACCAATGGTTCCAGGTGCTGTGATGCTCCAGGGCAGAACTACACTGGGACCTTCATCTATGTAATTCCTTATTGTTTTGATGTACCAAACATGCTGTCCTCTGAATGACCTGTTACCTTTGTTACTCCAGGTGTACCCTCAGAGTGACCTGTAATATTGCTAGCTCCAGATATAATGAATAAAAGGTGTGGCTAGCTTGGGTCTGTCATTTTTTCTGCCCAGAGTAGCATGGATCAGGCCCATGCTCAGCTTCTCTAAGTTTCATTTCTATGTATTTATTAATTATTTCACCTTGTGCTGTCAGACTCACAGGAGAGTAGAACTTAACTGCAAAGGTCCTGGTTACATTCCCTTCCCCTGTTCCTTACAAAATATCTGCACTATCATATCGTATGAACCATCACCCTAGCAAATTCTGACATTTCATCCATCCATAAATATTTCAGTATGTATTTTTAGAAGATAGACTTCTGTTTTAAAATAACAAGGATTCTTCATCAAACCTAAAGAAAGTTAATAATTCTATAATATCAATTATCAAAGCAATGTTCAAAGTTCTAATGATCTTATAAATATTTTAGAAATGCTTCTTACAGAAAAAAATACCAAATGATCTCACTCACTGTAGGATCTAAATATGTTGACCTCAAAGAAGTTGAGGGTAGAATGATGGGTACCAGAGGTTGGGATATGGCATGGTGGATGGGAAAGGAACAAAGGGTGGTCTGTGTGGACACTGTGGTTACACAAGAGGAAAATTAGCATTCTTAGGTAGAGAAGTATGAAGGTAATTAACAACAATATGTCATACACTTCAAAACAATTATGAGAGAGGATTTTAATGTATTCATCATAAAAATAATAAAAGTAGTCAGGAATGGGGTTTCATACTTATAATGCCAGCACTCAGGAGGTAGAGGCAGGAGAATCCCCACAAGTTTGAGGCCAGCCTGCACTACATAGTGAACTCAAGGCCAGCCTGAATTATATAGCAAGACCCTGTCTTGAAACAAACAGACAAAGAAATAATAAAACTAAGGTAACAAATATACCCCATAGACATTGCCCAATATTTGCACACAAGTCAAAACCTCACATTGTATGTTATGTATAAATGTGTCTATCAAAGATAAGAAAAGGAACCCCAATAAAGCCCATATATTCATGTATTAATGTTTTAATTTTATTCTAATATATACAAGTTAGCTTATTGATTGTGTTTCAACTTCCTTCTAACCTGCAGGTTAATTTATTAAATTATTAATTATTAATTTACCTATTAATGTATTTCATTTTTTCTAATCTCCAGGTTTCTCCTTATATATTCTCTATCTCTGTCTGTCTGTCTCTCTCTCTAGTTGTTTCTTCTTTGCAATTCTTTGTTGTTTAAGAAACTAGTTTACTGACCCACGCAGAGCTTGTCATTGTCTGAATTTTGTTGATTTCTTCCCTGTGGTGTAATTTAAAGTGTCCCTTTGCCCTCTGTATTTCCTATAAAATTGTGTTGTTTTGAACTAGAGGGTTGATCTCAAATAGGTTTAATTTCATGGCAGAAGCACTTCACAGGCGGCTAGGGGTTCTTCCATCAGGGGCCTACTGTGTCTGATGCTCTTTTCTTGTGATATTGGCATCCACTGATGTATATACCAAGATCCATGAGTTCATTAGCAATTACCAAGAGTGATATTCCAGTTCCCCAATGGTATTTCACTTAATGGCTGGAAAATTTCTATAAAGAGAAATGTTCTCTTCTCTCCTCTCCCAATGGTGCAAGTTTTAACACACACACCACTGATGTCATTTCACCATAGCTACTTGGCCATCTTGACTGAAATATACTTGTTGGTGTGCACAGAGTGGCTGCATGGTGTGACATTCATGTAACTGTTTCATGACCATGTGGAATTACCCTGGCTGCTGAGAGGTCCCCAAAGAGAGCAGAGTTGGAGTTGAGAACTGAGATCTGTGAGACCTACTTTCTAACTAATACTGCCTTCCAGAGGAGGACACCCATAAGTTAGCACAGGTGTGAGCACAATTGCTAAATATGTACTCACATAAATTCAATACTAATATGAAATTTATTTTGAGAAATATTTATTTTTAAATACCATAACAATTATTCCTGTGTAGTATATGTTCCTCTCCCTTTAGCTTATAAACATGCTTCACAATCTTAATTGGGCTCAAACTCCTCGAAGTCAAGATCCTAGAAAGCATTTTCCCTTGAAACCTGCCTTCCTTGCCTCTTTCTGTCTAGCAGTAATCAGTTCTGTTCTTTGGACCAAAGTTCAGTTACAGCCCAGACACATGAGAGCTGCCTCCAGGGGCTGAGGACTCTCTTGTCTACTGTATTTTAAATAGTAGTTCTATGTCCCCCATGGTCATCAGAAAAGCCAAGCAAAGCAGTTGCAAAGCAGTTGTTTTTAATCTTTTTCTCACAGTGAGAAAACCGAGTTTGAAAGTTATAAAATATATTATTTTACACTTGGAAAAACAGTTAAAAGGGAGCTGAACAGTTGATTTTCTCCTGTATTTCCCAAACATTCTGTCTAGTAATACTTCTTTTTAGTACAAATATTTTCAATGAAGCAGAACATAGAAACAGAAAGGCCCATAAATCATCAGTGTATGGTCCAGTGAATTTTGATCAAATGAACATACCCTTATTTCCTGAAAGCAGCTAAAGAAAAAAATCCATTAAAATCTTGAGTCTCTGTGTTCCTTCCAGTTACCACCTCACCTAACGGCAGCCATGTCTAAACTCCTAACAGAAGTAACTAGCTTTATCTTCTTTAGAATTTTATAAAATTGGAAAACTAACAAAGTAATACATTTTGTTTCTGACTTCTTTATGTAATATGTAATGGGATTTACCCAGAACTATCTTTCCCAGGCTCTCTTCCAGCTAGGTCAGGCTATGTGACTAGTTGTGGCCAATGAAATATGAATGGAATGATAATGTATCACTACCCAGCCTGCTCCAGTTCCTGTGAAGACCTTTGAGGATATTTAAAGCATAGCAACATTCAAGCTGAAATGAGCTTGAATTTCTCAGTTACTATGTGGACAAAGAAATGCCTAAAAGATATCTTACAGATAGATTATATAATCCAAAGATGGAAAGGAGGGGACCAGTAGGATGGGCACATTGTACAGAGAGTGTGCAAGAAGAGAGCTACTGTTGCAGCTATCTTTGAACAGTGTAATGTGCCATTGCCACTGAGAAATGTTAGCATGATAATAAAGTGCTAGTGACAAGCTGCCCCATCAGCCTTATCACTAAGATGGAGATCCTCCCACCACCAGAGAGAAGTGAAGTCTGACTCCCTTAGCCAGAGGCTTGCTCCAAAATTAAGTATATTCATAGCAAATTGGAAGTATAGTAAGGCAAAGGGATCAGTAGACAATTGCCATTGGAAATATAGTTTGCCATTCATGGTTTCCTAGAGAAGGGTACACAATACACCATGAGTTAGAAGATGGCAGCACCCAAGGAAATACAGGCAGAGAGACATGGAGGAACTATGGTTTGGCAGAAGAGGATGTTGGAATCTAGGTAAGCAGGTTTAGTATTGGCAATGTGTTTTTCTGGG
>PVIC010035044.1:0-19272 GCA_004025085.1 Thryonomys swinderianus | reverse complement strand
TTTTGCTGTTGATCCCCTGCCTATTTCTATTAAGATCTAGTTCATGTCTCACTTTTGCTGCTGACCTCTTTACCACTAATCCCATACACACCCTAATGGGAAAACAATCAGGTGGCCTGGATGCACACCAGTACCCACGGATGTGGCCTGAATTCTGCAGAATAACAGCTGCTGCCTGCAGAGACCTGGCCTTCCCAGAATGCTGCTCTTTATGCTTTGATTTCAAATCAGTCTTTTTGGCTTGCTCCATGGAAACAAGAGAGGAGGGCTTCTTGAGGCAGAGGCAAGAGGAGACATGGGCAACCAGGCCTTTGAGAGAGAACTGAACTCTTGTAGAAACATTTAGTAGAGGACTTGAGAGTCTATGCATCAAGCTGTTATTATAAGAACAATTATCTCTTTATTTGACAATATGGACTGATAGCCTACTGCAAGGTAGCTGTTGTTCTTAGAGTTCTAGAAGCTAGCTGTTCAGGGCATGAATAACATAAGGAGGTCTATATTGAGAGGAAGTTTCCAATCTATAGGCCTCTTCTATCCCTTGTGGAGGAAAGCGGTTATGTGTGAGGTTTATTTCAGCTTAAGCTTTTACAGTATCAAATCTGTACCCCGAATCCGAGTCCCTATAATGGTAGAGTGGTGATGGATGTATATGTGTTTTTATATGAGAGAGAAAAGGAGTGGGGAGAGAAGGAATAGAGAAAGAGGAAAAGGGAGAGAGGTGTAGGGAGATAGTATTGCTGTATAACTCACAGTATGTCTAACCTGTAGATATTCTAGCCTTGGCTGGGTTTTCTGATTATTGCTTATCTCCTAGCATGTCAATGAATAGAGGTGAACAGCACAGACTATTAAAAACAGTACCTCCAGTGGGCTTTTATTTTCACATTTATAGATTTTTTTTATACTTCTGAAATGTGTTTTCTAATGAGAATGCATTCCCTTATAATGAGAAAAAGGGAGATCATTTATTAAAATATGTACATAAAATATCTCCCAGATAGAGAGAGGAAAGGACTACATTTAAGTTTATGCCAATGAGGGTGTCTTAGTGATTTTTCTCACTACTGAGATAAAAACCTTAAGTCAAACCCAAAGTTAAAAAAGGAAAAGATTACTTAGCTCACAGTTTGTAGGGGTTTCAGCCCATATTTGGCTGGCTCCAAGGCAGGGTACCTTATGGAAGAGGGGTAGTGCAGAGGAGAAACAGCTCATTGTAAACAACTAGGGTCCTTAGCAGTGTCTTTCTGGCCATTTATCTTACCCACACTATTTAGGTGGGCAGCGCTATACCCTTAATCCTGGTGCCCTTGGTCCTAGCATCTCACTGTGAAGCAATCTCAGAATCTCATACTCTAGATACATGAGTAAAAGGCCCCATCTATGACTGCACGAGGCTTTTGGGGGGACATCTGGACACAAGCCAGAACAGGCAGTGATTGTGTACAACACTTACTCCACCTTGAACTTGTACTCTAAAGAAAAGAATAATTTTTAACCCACCACCATTACTTTCCAGCACTAGCCAATGCTTTGAGTAACTTCCCTGTAAATCATCTGAGATAAACATACCGCTGGAAGCCAATAAAAGATAGGATAGAAAAGGGAAGAATCTTATTCTTTAATAAAAAGTATTAAAATTGCTATAGTGTGGCTTCTGATGAAGCTGTGCTCTAAAGAAATTACTTCAAGGTCATCTGGTTAATTTATGCCACATTTGTAAGTTATTGTGTATTTTAAAAATTAATGAAAGATTTAATTATAGCACGGTTGCCTGTGACCTTTTATAAAATGACTTCATCATAAATCTGCAGGCATTTCAGAACTGTTTTCCAGGTTTCTAATAATTTGCTCTCAAATTAATGACATCCAACCAGTGAAAGCAGTTGAGGCTCAGTAAAAGGATTGAGTTGGGATTTGTGGTTTCCTAGCAATCTCTAATTCTGAGTCCTGGATGGAGGTGGCAGATACAATGGTGTATGACTCACTGGAATCTATGGCAGGTTTAACTGTTTACTTAGAGGAATGAGAAATAAATCCAGTGTGTCAATAGGGAGAAATCGCAGGGAGCCAGACAGGTTCAGTGCAGAGCAGTTAATTCAGAACACATTGATCTATATATCAGTGGCGTTAACACACCAATGAGAGAACTCTTAATCTTCCCTGGGACCTAGAGAGGATTTCTTTTACTTGCAAATTAGTGGTTTACGTCTCCTCCCCTCCCATCTGCTGGTCCTTCCTGAAGCTTGACTTGAACTCCATAACTGTAGTCTCTCTGGTCTTATACACCTCAGGTGCTCAGTAAGAAAAACTACACTGTCCCTAGGAAAGAGCAAGCTCATTCCCCCAGAGGTCAGAATCCATCCTTCCCTGTCTGTGTCATTCCAAGGTTCTTTTGGTTCAACAGGACTCAGTGGGATGGCACGTCATAGCACACCAAAGAAGGGACTGGGAATACAGCTGTAGTTCCAGAGTGGCAGGCTGTCTCCTGGCAAACGCAGAGCACCCTTAGACACAGGAGCCTGTGGGAAAAGTCAGCTAAGTCATCGTAGTTGGTTTTGGCTGAAACCTGACCCAATTATCAGAAGTCGCAGTTGGGAACCCTTGTGAACTCTGTGTCCCATGACTGAGCAAGTGTCACAGGGGTTGTGCTGTGGCTCGACCTTTAAGGTGATGATGCCTCCCGTGAAAAGCTGTCAGCATAGGGCACCAGAAGACTGGTGTTCAGTTCCTTTGCACTCCTGAGCAGCCCACTATTGAGTGTGAGGCTTCACTTTGGAGCTGCATGTGGAATAATTGGGCCATAGATCTAATACTAAAACTTGCAACATTCTTGTTTCTTACCAGGTCTCAGAGATTCCCAAAGAGGAGACCAAGCCAGCAAAGCAGCCACAGTTCAGGGTCAAGTACATAACTCCCCACACAGCAGCTGCTTTAGACTTGAGACAAATAGGCCCGCAATTGGGAAATCTGCTAGTTTTTACTTCTCTATGACTTCTTCCTTCCCTCTTCCTCCAACTGTGCTTCTTGGTTTATATGTTACATGGTGCTTTTGCCTTTTGTGCCAAGCAGCTGCTTACAGCTGGCAGTAAGAGCCCCCAGCCCTGAAGCTCAGTGTCCAGCCCTGAGGTCAAATGGCTGATGAGCCTAGAGCACTTCAGAACAGCGAGCCCTACAGAATGCACAGGACTGTGGGTCACATGAATATAGTGACCTAGATGCCTGGGCTTTACCTGACTCCGTCCTCATTTGCCATCTCACCTTGTTGACGAGTTATGTAAGATCCTTCAGGTTCAATTTCCTCATCTGTAAAATAGGAACACTAGATGAAAGAGAGAACCCATCCAAAGTGGTTAGGGTACACCAAGAGTTCAACTGATTCTCCTTGTAATTGGTGTTGTCATTATTGTTATTTGATTAATTCCCACTGAATACCTACCAGTTGCAAAGTCACTGAGAAGATATGAAGGCGTACTTTCAGCACAGAATTTGAACAATAATAATTAAGTGTTCTTGCATACCAATACTAGCAATTTAAAATACTAATTTGATTTATACTAAAGGTATATTTTAATCTCAGAACTATGCCATATACTCTTATTATCCTTCTTTTGAACATGAGGAAGCTGAGATGTGCAATGAGTAGGGAATCCTCCATAGGTGCAGGATGGAGCTCCCATCCAGGCCTGTCTGATGAGAGCACCTTGGGGCTGGGCTACTTCATCCTGCTGCCGTCCAGGCAGAATGTATATGACAAGCACACATGATGCTAAAGTGAAGCCTTGTACAGGCTTCTGAGATTTAAAGGCTACCTAAGTTGATAAGACACTTGTGTACATGTCTTTGAATTTTGGTACATATTGGATATGCTAAGGTTATACCTAAAATACTACAGAAATTCAGAAGGAGACTTTTTTCTTCCTAAGAAGCAAAGGAAGTGAGAAGAAAGATTATGGAATAATAGAAAAGGTAGTGAAACAGGTATAGTTTTGCAATTGTGTAATATGCACACTTATAAAAAAATACAAGAAAAATGGCATGTTTACAATTATGTGAGAAATCTTTAATTAACCTCACTTAGAAACCATTAGCCATCAAAAAGTTAGTATGATTTTGGATATGAAAATTTTTAGAAAGCTTTATTTAAAAGACCCGTATGGAGCCCTCCTCTCAGTGAATGAAGGTTGCACATCTTTTTCATGCAAAGTTTAAAAAGTTAAAAAAAAAAAAAGCTGACCATCCTACTGGGCCACATGCAAATTCTAAACTTCCCAAGAGCTAATTACCATCAAAAAACATTGTCTCTATACATCTTAATTAAGTAACAAAGTTAAAACAAAATAACACTATATCATATATAGAAAGGCATCCCACGCAGGAGAAAAGTAGGCATTAAGAAATCAGAAAGTCTTCTAATCATCAAACAAAATGGAGTTGTTACTCAAGTGCAAGATAGTGAGAGAGAGCACAGCACACAGAAGTAGACGGAGGCCAATGTGAGAAACTCTCATTCAAATTCTCTCTGTGACATTCATGAGTAGATCATGTGACCACACAAGGTCAAGAGGAAGTTCCTTGGGCACCTCTACATGGAGGTCAGTGTTGCACAAATAGCTATAAGTGTGGCCATTGTTCCCGAGGCATGGGAAAAGGATTCTAATGGAGCTAGTAAACATAAGAGATACTAGAGAAGTGTAATAAAAGGATGGGGACTCAGTCTCCCCACACAGAAACTGTTGAGACTAAGAGAAAGAGCCAAGTCTGACACTTGTTCCCTGCTGATATAGATAGATGTGCCCGTGATGGAAGACCATTAGGCAATCCAGGGAGGGGAGATCATCCAGGAGTCGAAACTCAGGTTGGCCCTATCTAAAGATGTTCTTTGGGCAAATAAAAACCAGATAGTGACTGGGAGAACTGAAGATCCAGGGGAAGTCCCTGAAGAAGGAAAGGGTGTGTCTTGATTGTAGATTGCTGATCACATCCTTTTGTTCTAGTTGAGTCAGGCCAGAAGTTCCCGCAGAAGTCTGTATACAGACCCATCTACCTTGTCAAGCTCTTAAAGCATTGCATATTTTTGTTGTTGTTGTTATTAGTACTTCTAGAGGCATTTTGGTAACTAGTCCTTGAAGGATTCCTTTGTTTCTTAAAGGGTCATGATCAACTACACTGTTCTTGAAACTTCCCTCAGTTTTCATAATTATCTATAAAAGCTGGTGTGATTGGGGACTGAAACACAACCAGATGATTATACCGAGTGAGTCAGGTGATTCAGAGCTTTTCCCCTATAAGGAAGTAAACATCTTTCCAGTGCACACTTCTCTAATTACATTTAGCATGACATTGTTTCCACCTAAATTATAGCAATTATATACTGAGATCCCATTTGAAATCATGTAATTAATGAGTAGCTAATCTTCTCTTGTGTGGAATTCTAATGAAGTCTTGTATTTTTGTGAGCCTCCTCCCTCAAATTAATCATTTTCCTCCCAGACTTACTGTTTTCAGGGGTAGATTAGAGAAGGTATATTATTTAGCACCCCAGAAAATCACATTTGTCATGAAAATCCTAGCACAGTCCAGCATGATAAGGGACAGAATAGCTGCTTCCTCTCCCCACACAGAAATTGTTTTTATCCTTCTAATCCCCAAAAGACACCTTTTTCAGCCATGTTCTTTTGCCCAGTAATGAGGGCAGAGAAAGCCATTGCTCCAGTTTTGGAAGAGCTGAATGGTGTTGTTAGATTAATTTTATTCATTAGCCAACCTAGAACCATATTTTTTGAGCATCTGTTACCTAAAATAAGTGCCAGTGGACACAAAGATGAATTAATGTAATGAGTGGACACAAAGATGAATTAATGTAAATATTTCACCTAGAGAGTCACCAGGAGATGGATACTTGTATACCTGGAAAGGGACATGGGCATTCCTGAAAGAAAATAAACTCTTAGAAATTGTCTTCAAAGGCTGTATTCTACACCCCAACCTTTTGCATATATGTTAATAGTCAATACTCACCTTTTATAAAGAAATTCAAGCCTCGAGAGAAGTAATTCATTGAAGATCACTTCACTAGTCTTGTGGTAGAGAGGCCTAGGAGCCTTCTGTCTCCCTGCGTGGCATCCTTGCCACCGTCCCCAAACTCCTTGGACAGGTAAAGTGAAGCAACAGTCCAAGGGTACAGGGTGACTTTTGGGAGCTAGAGTCACATTAACAGCAGAGGAGTTTTTTTGTTTGTTATTTTTAAGATAAATATGGCCTGTTAAATTTGTAGAGTCCAAGAAGGAGAAGACAAATCTGGAGCAGAGGCAAACAGTCTCATGGAAAAAAAGAAATCCATGAGGCAAAGTAAAAGGAAAAAGAAACGCAGAAGTAATAAATTTTAATTGATTTTTCCCTGAAAATCTATAGAGTGAAAAATGGCTTAGAAAATTCATTTATTTCATTCTTGTGGTTAGGAGTAACTTCCTTGGGGGAGCCTAAGAGTGAGCTACCTCCTTCCCCAGTCATCTGTATTTATGTAGGTGTCCAGTCCCCAAGGGTTAGTAAGGCGCTCACACACACGCACATGCACACACACACACAAGCCCAGCATCTGGGGTTAGTATGTGCCTTGCAAAGGGGGCTGAGTCTGTATGGATGCCAGGTCTACAGGCAGCCCAGCAGTGAGGTGAAGATGACGCCAATGAACACGTGTCATTCACAGGCCCATTCAGATCTTTGCACACGTAGTGAGAAGGATGGACTTTGATCCTATTGATGATTATGTCTCTATGAGTTGAGAAAATGGGCCAGGAATACATATCGATGAACAAGGTCCAAATAATTTATCTTGGCAGTTGTGAGGAAGCTGGATTACTGGAAACAGTGGATTTAACCATGTCAGAAACTATTTCATTTTGCTGAAGGTGGGAGAATAGAACTTCACCATCTAAAATCTCTGTTGCTCCTCAGTGATATTTTAGCTGTTCTGCATAGAACGGCTACTTTAAATAGGTGTTGTTCTTCTTTATAGGGTTCAAAGAATTAAGTACAACTAGCATTTCCACTATTAACAGTCTTTCCAACTGGTTCACAAAAATTGAATCAGAAAGAAGAAAATCAAGTTCTGAACAGGTGATGTAGAACAGAAGTTCTCAGAGCATGCAGCATTATCACCTGTGGTGCATGAGAAATGCAGAGGCACAGACACCCTAGTTGTGTTAATGAAAGCCTGTTTTGTATAATCATCCTGTACGCGCCCTCTAGAAGGGTCTCTGATAATGAAGGATCACGTGAGTTTCTGAAGAAAGAGAGCTCGGTGTTGCCAGAAACATCACAGAAGATCCTCTTAAAAAGTAGCACCTGGGTTGGGAATCGTAGTATCATCTGAAAGACTTTCCATGCCTTTGGTTCTTCTACACAAGCCACTTTGTGGGTTTTCATCTTCCATTGATAAATGAACTGCTTTGTTCTTTCCAAAGAGACTGTGGGAATGAGAAGTGTGCTGTACCTTTGGTGGCAATGAGCTATTTAACTTTAGAAAAAATATTTCCCACTAATTAGAAACTTCTATCTGAGAACTTGGTGGTTTTTTAAAAAATGTTATTCATTAAAAACAACCTGGGATTGCTTTTTTCCTAATTCAAGACCAAGTGGGCCTTTCCTTGTTTATCTCCTGAAAATGATAGACATGGGTTCTGAAGATATCATAGGTTGAGAGGTTCTCACTGAGTTTTAACACGTGTGCAGTGGGCATTTATGAAAGGGAGGAGAAATGTAAATTACTCCTTATTTTATCCCATGCATATTTCACTCTAGCTGCTGTGTCTGCGCTGTTTCTGTTTTCTTCGGCTTCCATAGCTTTGACTAGATGCAGCGGGAATGAAGATGGCACTGGCCAGAATTGAGGCAGCCAGATCCATGCAGGAGAGGGATGGTGTGCCTCAGTCACTGGAGCCGCAGGGAGCTGAGGCGGTGGGAAGGGTGGGACTATGTTCATTTCTGAAAGGTCCACAGGGTTTTACCCCACTGATCTTAGGTAGAGACCATTAAGAAAATAAAGCTTCTAATCTTATTTCAGGGATTATAATTTTGCATTTGAAATGTGAAAGTAATCCCATGGGAAATCAGACTAGTGTACTCCTAAGTGAAAAGTGAAGGTAACCATGTACAGTTTGGGGGAAGACCTTGGAAACACTGTAAGGAAATCTAGGATAAAAACCGAAAACCAAAATACAGGCACAAAAATGTCAAAAGAAAAGAATCAGAACTAGTCCTCAAGTTCTGACTGAGCATCTGTTCTTGCAACCAATATGAAACAAGCACTCTAAGATCAGAAACAGTCGCTCCCCATGAGCAGGGACCAATAGCACAGGCAAACTTTGTGACTCTGCCTCGGCCCCCTGAGCATACATGTAGGCCTTGTGTCCTGTTAGCCTCAGCTCTGCCACGTGGTCAAGTGTGAGTTTGAAGTTCATGTTTACTAATTCCAGAGCATCCCAAGGTCTGTGAGAAATTCTCCTTCATTTTATAAACATTCACAGAGTGTCCCCCTGTTTTTCCTACCTCCCCTTTCCTTTCCTAAGGCAGGTCTAGGGTCCCAGACATAGTACGGAAGCCACTTCTTGCAGAGAGAGATGGAACAAGGTGGGAAGCACATTATCGTCTATGTACTTACCATGATCACCGTGAATCATACAGTTCAGAGGAACAGATGTTTGCTCTCTGTCCAGATCTGAGGCCAGAGTTCAGAATGAGAGTCCTCGGGGCTGTACTTCCTCTGGGCTTGCAGGGAAATTCAGTCTTTACTTCGTCCTTTAGGCAGTGACTCCAGGTGTCTCTAGGCTTGTGGCTGAGTCACTTCAACTTCGACTTCTGTTTTCCCCTGAGCCTCCTCTCGCTCATGCCTCTCCCTTGTCTGTTCCAAGGACACTTGTTGGTAATCCATGGGGCCATGTTGGTAATCCAGAAAGGCCCCATCTTAAGATCTGTGATGTAGTTCCATATGCCAAGGCCCTTTGGTCCCTCCTGAAACTACATCCACCTGAAGTGCAATCCAGGGCACAAGATTTGGTCAGGTCTTGCTTCAGGCCACTGTTCAACCCCTCATCTCCTTTTTTATCCTGGTCATTCTTCTTTCCATAGTTGTTGAACTTTGAGAATTGTGAACTTCCTTGAGTAATCTAATGAAATGAAAGCTATTTATTGATAGATAATATACACGTTCCAGGACACGTTTGTATTTAAAATTTCAGTGAATTCAAAATCCACCATCACCATCAAAGCCCACACATGTACTGTATATTGAAATGCTTAGAACTATGTCCTTTTTGAATGGTAATTTTGAAATCAGTTTTTCTTTCTGGCTTGGCTAATGTAGAAGAGCCCAAGATATTGCTTGTTTTATTCTAGCTAATAGGTACAATTCTGTCAATTTATTTCAAGATCATCTTTAAGTATTTCAGGTCTCCCCGAAGTGTATTCTTATATTGATCACACTGTATTTGAGAGAATCTAAAGCTGATATTCTTATTATTCTTTAACCTGAACTGCACCAAGCCTGCTCTTTATTTTTATCTGATTCTTATGTCACTACCGGAGGGAAGATCTGACATTTCTCCCTGTTATATCACATCTTATTAAATTCAGCCTCTCTCTCTCCAGACTGTCAAAACCTTCTCGGGCCCCAATTCTGCCATCAAATGTATCGGCTGCTTCTCCCAGCTTCATGTTAACAGAAAGTTCAATTTCTATCGATGACCATTATTTTCACGTCTTTGAGTCATTACAGGAAGTGATGAGTACATGGGCCCAGACGACAGACTCTTGCCTCTGATGGCTAGCACTTCCCTCCCGGTTAATTAGGTGCTGTTCAGCCAAATGATTTTACTAGCATCTGGTCACATGTTTTCACCTTTTCTTCAGAATTATGATGCCACACCTGTCAGCTGCCTCAAGGACATCCACGTAAAGCATGTGCCTCACCCATTCCCCCTTCTCTCTGCCTCGGGACTTTTCATACAAAAGAATGGGCGTGGCCAGACATGAAATACTTCTCAGCCCTTGAAATCACCGAGCTGTTTAAGCAGAAGTGTTTGGTTTGGCCTCACTTCTATCCCACTCCTCAGAACAGGTTCATGGGGGAAAACTTCCTGGGCACGGGGTGTGGGAGAATTTTGATAACTGATAACTGGATAGAGAAGGAAGGAGGTGTTTGTTTCTGTTTTCCCAATGAGTTTGTCATTTAAATTCTCCTCTTCCAGTAGAAATGTGTAAATGGCTATTTTGTTAAAGATTTAAAATGAGCTGACCTACAGCCTTTGAATTAAAAGTTGGAAATTCCTGGGCCAGAGGGTTAGCTCAGGGGTTCCGGCGCCTGCCTCGCAAGCGCAAGGACCTGAGTTCGATCCCCGGTAACCACATATAATGTTGGGCATGGAAACACGCCCACCAACAATCAACACCACATACCACAATGCCAGACATGGTGGCTCATGCCTGCAATCCCAGCACTCGGGAGGCAGAGACAGGAGGATTGCTGAGTTCGCGGCGGCTTGCCTGGGCACCATAGTGAGCTCAGGGCCAGCCTGAACTACAACGTGAGACCTTGTTTCAAAAAGCAAAAAAAAAAAAAGTTGGAAATTCCTTAGTGGATGACCTGCTGTCAATGTCTGAGATTCAGAAACCACTGGATTTAGCAAGAATACAAAAAAGCAGAGAGGCTGAAGGGAGACATAGACTGTCCCACACAGTGCCGGCCACCTGTTTGGCATGTTCCAAGCTCAGGACCTCTGCTACCCAGTGCTGAAAAAAGAGATATACAGAGAAGTTCAGTTTTACTTAAAAGGAAACTCCTCAGTCTCTTCCACACACCTGGTTAATCTTATTTTAGATAAGGTTCTACCAATTTTATTAAACTTTCATCTGGTAATACATTCAAAGTTGTTTCATGAGATGTATTTTAAGTCATATCTATAAAAACAATCCCATTTCTTTCCTCATTCCATCATTCTTTCATCTTTATCTTTCCCATTGGAGAGAGAAATGTTCCATGACAGGCACAGCGGCATCCCGGCTGGTGGTGTGCAGTGGGATTAAGTCTTGCTGAAAAACACGCCATCCAGTTCCTCGAGAGACACCCTTTGCTTTAGGCTCCAGTCACACAGGCCGCCCCCTTGCCCTGCTGAGATCCATGCCTTGCCTTGTAACTGCGAGACATCTGGCCCGAGTGGAGTCCAGATGATCAGTGGTTCTTTTCTGTTTTTCTAGAAGCGATTGGTCATTCATATGTATAGGGCTATCCACTGCTGGTCTTTGAAAAGGTCAGTATTGATTATCTGTGTCACGAAGATGGTTTGCTTCTTTACCATACATAAATATGGGTTTCTTTTATAAGAGTGGCGTGACTTCTCAGGGAAGCAGGAGGGGGTATGAACATTAATGTGAGTTAGGCAGTTGGAATGTCTACTAAGCACACTTATGAGATGAAGTTACAGGATTTTGGCATTGGAGGGGTCATACCTTGGAAAATCTGTTCCCAGTCTCCCAACCCAGACACACGCACATGCGCACATATGAAAACACACACTCTATGGATGAGGAATGGAGTCCTCAGTGCACTAGGTAGATGGAGCCCCAGTGCTTGCAGTGAAGAGAGGAGGAAGGCTGTGTGTCAGAGTGTGAGCATGATCTCACATAGGGAAGGGACTGTTGGGTAGAGTTTTAATTTCTCTATATTGTCTATATCATGCATGCATTCTGTAAAGCACATGTATTACTTCTGAATTAAAGTGAGTGCACTATCATGAAACCCTATGTGCATGCCATTCCCACTGCTGAGGGGCGTGAGGGCAGAGGGTTCTCCTCAGTGGCCTTCAGGGAAGAGAGAGTCAGGCTGCAGGGGAGCCCTGTCCTCCTCCCTGGTCTTGGTGCACTCCCGACTGACCGTGGACCCTCTCCACTTGTCTCTTCCATCCTCTCTGACACACTTAGAGTTTTTGGCCACTTCAGCCTCCGCTCCGAATGGCAGTTGGTGAAAGTGGACTACAAATCCATCTTCAGCCGGCACTGCACCAAGGAGGACTACCAGACATGGCACCTGCTCAATCAGGTATGGCCAGGGTGGGTGCACTGGCTTCCAGGCAAGGGGCCACTACGAGCGGGGTTTGCCCCAGGAGGGCCTTCTGTGGTGAGGAGGTGATGGGCCATCTGAGGATGGAGGGGTAGGTTTCCAGGGAAGGCCCAGCAGCACCCTAGAGTCTCAGGTGTCCATTGAGCTCACTGAGTGGCCTGGAGAGAGAAGATGATCACAAGCTGGGGTTTAGCTTCATCCTTAGAGAAGTAAATATAGGCAGCTAGCATGTCCTCCAATGGCTTCTCCCCCCACCCCTGCTGCCAGTGAGGAGAGAGAGGATGCATCACAGGCCAGCCTGGTGACAATGGCAGGTGTTCATTGCTGTGAGGTGCAGGCAGACTTCTGCATTCTTGGATCCTGGCAGTACGTAACAAATTCTTCTCTCCTTTTGGTCTCTGATGAACAGCTGAGGCTTGGATATGGATGTTCATCGTAGAGGAGGAACTCTTTAGGTACACTTTGGTTTTACAGTAAAGACGGTATGAAAAACATCTGTCTGAATCAGGCCTCTTTCCACTAGACTCACACCGAAGGTACTGGGGCACTGTGTGAGAGTCTGTGCAGGTGCCTGGAGACTGAGAGGAGGAAAGAAGCCCATGATGTAGACGTTATGGGATAAGGAGGGTGCGGATGAGCAGTGGTCCAGCCTCCCATAGTGCTGCCCATGTGCTGTAATAAGAGATCAACACTTGTTCTTGAAAGTTCCTAGTTAAATGGGAATAAAATTGCTACCCAGAGTGACTAAAGAGAACGAAAAGACTAATGATTCTTGTGGAGAAGCTCATCACATCGCCTCCTCTCTGCTCTTCTGCCTCTCACTATGGACATTTCCTTTAAGGGAGAACCTTGTGTCATGGGAGAAAGGAAAATATTCAAGAAACGCAAGCCAGGAGCTCAGTGTGCCCTGGGCCGGGACTACTCAGGGTCGGTGGTCTCAGAGCCCTGTGTTTGTGCCGACTGGGACTTCGAGTGGTGAGTCCTTTGGCATTTAATCACCAGTTGCAACCAGACGTGTGTGTGTGTGTGTGTGTGTGTGTGTGTGTGTAGAAAATAGAGTCTAAGGAGGAATGCCTGACCCACCAGGGGAAGTGTGTCTTCTGGGACATGGGTGTGGGGCAGGTGGCAAGTCCGAGTTGCTGGAGGAAGGACAGACTGAACTCTGTCCAGGGTGGACCCACTTCTGTTTCAGCAGGGTTTCCCAGAGGGCTTGTCCTCTTGAGGGAGCACTCTGCTGGACCGTCCTGAGGGGTGGGCTGAGCCTCGATGGGGCTCGGAAGGTGCTGTCTTGGACACTCACCTGCACACATACTCCCTCAGACTGCTCTTCTTGGGACTCTCTGTAATCATTTTATTTTATTTATATTTTAATTTTTAACTGACATAAAACATTTGTACAAATTTATAGGCTCTGGTATAATAATGTGTATATGTATACACTGCATTGTTCAAGTTAGGGTAATTAGCATTTTGTTCGCTCAACCACTGATCATTTCCTTGTCTTGAGAATCTTCAGATTCTTCTACTTAATTGTGTTTTATTGTTTTGTTTTACTTCATCCTTTTTGTGACAGTACAGATTGAACCAGAGCCCAGCACATGTTAGGCGAGTCCTCAGCCCCTGAACTGCACCTCCACTCTTGCCTGTAGAGATCTAAACTTTACCTGTAACCAGTCACTCACACGTCCCAGATGCCCGCCTCTGGCCTTGCCCCTCTCCCCTTAGACAGAGACGTATGCTGTGAGCTCTGGACTGCTGACGTGTGTGTGTGTGTGTGTGTGTGTGTGTGTGTGTGTGTGTGTGTGTGTGTGTGTGTGAAACTTATGGTGGCCAAAGCAGAGCTCTTCCTAAATCCCTCACTGGAAGAAGTTCCTGGCCAACTTTTCCAGCCTCGGTAACACACATGGCTCCCGAGTGGGGACCAAAAAGAAATACCAAGAAGACTGTGTTCACTCTGTCATCCCCAGAAGGGGCCATCAGTGACTGCAGTTTCTGCTTCCAGAACACACTGTTTCTCAAAGCCTTTGCCTGTCTACACAGCTGTGAGGGCTGCTCTAAGTCAACTCGTCCTCTCTGTGCTTCTATCCTTTTATTTTTTTAATCTTTTCTTAGCGCACATTTATAGTACATAGTATTTACATTTATCTTAAGGAGTAGGTGTGTGGACTTCACATATCTTAATTATTAAATTACTGTCTCCTCGCTCCTTGCCCACTCCCTCTATTTCTAGGTCCACTTCCTGTTTGCAATGAATCTACCTCCCTATTTCTATTGTCTTTTATTTGTTAATTATTTATACTTTGGGTTTCACATATAAGAGTAATTATGTAATATTTGAACTTGTGTGTCTGATTTATTTCACTTAATAGGGTGGTCTCAAGCTGCCTCCAGTTTCCTCCAAATGGCGCAAAATCACCCTTCTCTATGGCAGAGAACATTCCTTTGTGTGTAGACCACATTTCTATCTATTCATCTGCTCATGGATATGGAGGCTGTTTCCAAGACTGAGATCTCCACTGTGCTGCTGCAACCATGGGTGTGTGAGCATCACCGCACAGTGTTGTCTTGTGTCTCTTGGAGCCACAGTTGACACTGTCGGTGACAGGGCACACAGACAAGGAGAAAGCATGTAATCAATGCATTCTTCTTTCAGCAACTCCATTAACATTTACCAGCCTGACTAAAAATCTCAGTGCTAATCTTCAGATGTTGATCTTGGGCTTGTATTCTCCATTTCTGTGACTTCACATCCTTAGCCACAAAATACAGAAATGTATATAACAGGTATCTCATTAGGTTCTAGGGAGAAATAAATGAGTTAATAAAGGAATAGAAGGGCATCATGGTTATAGAGGAGGCGTTTCTCTCATTTACCTCCATGCTGGATGATATAGCCACACAGGGACTGTTGCTGGGTGCTTTAGAAGCTGTACCCCATGCTTCTCAAGGGGTCCCCACTGTCATCTTAGCAGATAAGCCAGAGCTTACATGTCCCGATAAGCACTATTTTCGAAGTAGCACCTGTGACTAGTGTTCAGTTGTTCTGATGTTGGTGGCATTGGTGTAAGTGTTCCCGAGCCCTTCTGTGGCATTTGCTATCAGAATCCATCGCTAAATAAAGCAGCGGTGGGGGAAGCAATCCCCTCTGAGGTACCCTCTGATTCTCACACCAGCATTGATGGAGACCCCTGGGATCCGAGAGCTGCTCTCTTAGCATCTTTCCTGTCCACACAGGAATGAGAAGGGACTACGAATGTTTGTCACAAGTTTCTTGACCAAGGTTAATAGAAAGGAGAAGAGCTGGCATTCCAACTCAGGCCTCTAAATCCCAGTCTCTCATCTATGCTGTCACTTCTCAAGAAATTAAGCAAGTCTTACTACTTTAGATTTACTCTGTGTTTAGAAGAACGAGGGTCTCCATGTTCAGTTACTCTAAAATTAAACCTCATCTCCAAATGACCTATGTTTACTACTGTTGATGAAATTTAATCTAGAATGTTTCATTAACTTTAAAACAGTTTCAAATGAAGTAGTCTTGACCTTTGGCACAGCAATTTTAAGAGATATATGGTCTCCTAGAAGACTTTATAGATTTTCTTTTGTGTCTGAGTGATCGTATATTTACATTTCTGTGCTCAACCATATTTCACATTAAAAAGAAGTCAGAGGGTTGCTTCACCCTGGAACTCAGTGGACAAGTATAGAAGGCTGGATGCCATATAGTGCTCTTATTCGGAGCAGACCAGCAAGAAAATCATGGGGCCGGAAAGCGTTTTTCACCATTTCTGAGCATAAAAGAAGCAATTTTTCATTTAGAAGTTTTCTGGATCATTTACAGTGGTTTTGAGGGTGTAAATGGAGGTGAATATTTGAAATTATCAATTTTGTTTTGAAGTCTTCTTCAGTAACCATTCCTACAAGCTTAAAATTATGATTTTTCATCAGATAGTGTTTACCTCTTGGTCTTTAATGATAATGCAAGTGATCAGGGCAGGGAACAGTTTCTTGGCCTTGCCCCCTTCTGAAGGGTCCTCTCTATTAGGAAGTTCTGTTTGCACAGGAACCTGAAGTGCTCTGCTCAGGCAGTACAAGTGATTACTGTGTACACGCCATTTAGTTGCTTCCCTGAGCCAAATCAGGCCACACTCATTTGATTGGCCCATGCCAAGGTTAAGTGTCAGAGAAGCAGGGAGAGGATAGAACCTAGTTTAGGGGAGTTGAAGGCTGGGGAAAGTGGATTAAATGTCTTTACTTTGGTAGAGGCATTGAGAAACACAGAGGGCAGATGGTCTTTACCCATGTCCTCTTCTGTTTAGAGAAGAAGTGTATTGATTTTCAGAAGCATTTTATCTGTGGGATGTCACTGGTTTCCACAGTGTTCACCAGAGTGAATATCAGTCCTAAGGGAGAACAGTGCAGAACTGCTCAAGGTTCACCCTCAGTGCCTCCTGTCCCCAGTCTCAAGCTTCCACTAGAGCTACCCTGCAACTACTTTGGGGTGGTAGTAAGGAGCCAGGAGCAGGTTCTCACAAGAACAGACATTGCCAGAGGCTTCAGGCCATCAGAAAAGGCCACTAGAGGCTCTCACCCTGAAGTTCATGCAGGCTCCTGTACAAGGGACTGAGAAACAAGTTTAGTCTGCTCTCTCTTCATCGTTCAGCAAACGACATTCACGTTTGACAAACACGAATTTTGTTGCTCACCTATCAGGTATTGTACTGAGTCTTAGACATCAGTCCTCTTACTTAAGTGCCTCAACCAACCTGAAAGGAGAGGGCTATACATGTATTTTATAGATGGAAATGGAGATGTAGGTTAATTTACCCAAGACAGTAGAATTCTGGCTCCAGAGCTGTGACACCAGATCTTCCCAGCAAAGTTAGGAAAGGGTGATATAAGTAAGAGGGAGAGAGATTTGAGGGAGAGGCCACGGCACATAAATTCGATGCTATGCACATGGAGCACAGGGGAGCCTGTTGCCTCTCATGGCCACACTGAAATGTAAACAAAATAATAAACATCTAAACAAGAGTTATTGCACTAAAAGAAGGTAGATAATAATAAAAATATAATTAAGTAGTGAATTTAATGGGCCAGAATTATACTGTTCTTTATAATGGGAGCTACTAGTAGCCACTAGTCACGTGAATATTGGCATTAAGGTAAAATAAAATTTAAAAATCATTTACTTAGTTATACTGGTTAGTGGGTACTGTGTTGGACAGCACAGACATAAAATATTTCTGCTGCTGTAGCAAGTTCTACTGGGATCCAAGATCACTGAGGACTGATGTGAGTGCAGAAGTATCCTCAAGAGGTGGTAGGAGCTATACAGACTCAATGGCAGAGGAATGAAAGGAAAATAGTAGACCTTCAATGTAGAAATGGATGTAAACTGTCGTAAAGACAGCAGGACACAAGAAAGCTCTGGGTGAGTTGGAGGATGAGCAAAGAGACAGGATAAGGTTGGATTAGGATAAATATTTGAGGGATGACCACTGGGTTTCCCATGCAATTTTGGAAATGTAGGCATCTTTTTCTGTGGCTGTATTTGGTTTACACTTCAGCTCAGTGATGATAATGTTAATTATCAATCCATCGTTGGTGTTGGTGTTGTGGCTGCTTCTGTTTCTTGATCACCTTGTGACTCATTCAGAATTCAAATTTCACATGTCATAGGAGGCTCCAAGAGGAGCCAGAGGCACTTGTAGAGCCCAGCCCTACAATCTCAATGGTCCCACAGGAGTCCAGAGGAAGCAGGGGTCAAGGGAGCCCCACTGGAGTGGTGCACAGTCTGTGACTTGGGCTGTGTTGGCAATTTGCTTGAGACCATAGGTTTAGAGTGTCATTAACTCCATGAGTCTTTAGTGTCATTCATGGGGACCATAAACCCCCACTGTGCTAAGTGTGCACCCTATGATATTGTACTAGTGCTGAACAGGGAGTGGGAGCCTCCATGTTTACCTCCATCTGGCGCTATCCACTATGTACAGCCTGTGGCAAGTTATTAGTCCCTTTTTGTCTGTTCCTTTCCAGTCCACAACCATGTGTATTGGGCCCAAGCACACAGCACCCTTCCCTATACTGACACGTGGGGACTTTCGATTTCTGAATTGTCCGGGCTGCTCCTCCTTGAGAGTCAAAAGCCATCCTCTGGATGGATGATGATATTTAAAAGATGTACACGTTCCTGAAATTGAACAAAATTTCCTATGAACTTTCAGATATTCTACATGTTTTGTAATCAAGAAACACAGAGACATGACACTTCTTGTGGGAAGTGTCATGCACCTGTGTTTCAGCATCTGCAGCGCTCAGTTCTCAGGCGAGGTGTCCTTTCTGTCATCTTGTGTCCAGGACACACATTCACTGGAACATACCTTTCCACTACACTGGAGCGGCCACTAGAGCCACTTGTTTGTGTAAATCATACAGACTCCTGAGCTGGGAAAGAGGTTGGACAGTGTGAGGGAATTTAATATACACTTAGCAGAAATTAATGAAGAAGCCCAAGGCTTGGGGGCAGCCAGTTTCCATTAAAGTTGTTAAATATTAATGAGGTACTTTTGCTCTTTGGGGTGAAGCAGACTGCCTGATGCACATGTTTTAATTACCGCTCGCTACCAGGTAGCAGACTGCAGGAGATGGTCACATCTCCCAAACAGCACTAAACATTTCTCCTTGCCAGAGTTTCCTGGAAGAGCATCTATCCTTCCTTCCCGGAGTTCTGACATTTCCCGGGGTCAGCAGGACCTTTCAACAGGTTTGCCTCATAAACAGGTCAGAGAATGTTCCTGAAGGACTGCAGACACATCACAGATGTTCCCATGGATAAGCAGTGGTATATTCAGTGGTGTGCTGGCAAATGCTTAACGACTGGCTATCTTGGAACAAATAAATACTACTTGTTGTACATATTCCTACTGTGGCAGGCTTCAAGCTACCTGAATAACAGGTAACCAGTAAATAACCAGTGAATGAAGAATGGGGAGACCTAGGGAGCACCCCCATAGCATTCAGTATTCCTGCTATACTGACACAGGGGTTTAATATCTTAAAGAACAAAAATCATATTACAATGTAGTATGTGATATGTAATGTAGTATATATAGTAGTAATAAAACATAACAGAGCAATTAGGAAATCGCATTGTGAGT
>PVIC010035043.1:0-19234 GCA_004025085.1 Thryonomys swinderianus | reverse complement strand
CCTTTAAACTTATATTTTATGATTTAATTGTGAGTTGATTATGTAGAAAAAATATATGAAGATTAATAAGAAATAAGTATGAAAACTATTAATTGGGCTAAATTTTTCCTTCTAATTAAACAGATTATGAACCCATTTGAAGTCAACATACTAATCTATGATATTATCTCTATATATTTAAATTTTAATTGACTTATGAAACAAAAATTTAAGAAATGTTAATTTTTATATAAATTGTGAGTCTAGGCTAGATCTATTAAATGGTGAAGGTGTTTTTTTAACACAATCATTTTTAATTATTGACATTAGCATATTATTCAATATATTAATAGAAAATACATAAGCAAATTAACATGCAAATATGTGTACAATATTTGGAAATTATAAAGATGGATATTATTTAGAACATTAATCCTATATGAATACATTTAATAGAGAACTATTTATTATATGAGAATAATAGAAAACCAGTGTTGTCTTCTCAAATTTTTTATCACAAAATAAATTCAGGATGAACAGTTAACTTAAATATAAAATATTTTAATAAAGTTTCAAGATAAAACTTTCAAGTCAAAACTAAGTACACAATAACAAATCAGATTAGAATTGTGTATGTATGTATGTATGTGCTCTGTGTAGAGAGTGGAAGGAACAGTTAATTTTCATGAGCAATACACCACTTAAATACAGAAAAAACATGTTTTTGTATTGAGTGTGTGTATATATATATAAAATGATTGTATTTTTTGTATTAGTATTATTTCACTTATTTTCATATCAAGTAAATGATCTCAGTCATATTCCCAATCTATGGAGTGGAAGATGAAGGCACATGAGACTTGATAGCTTCTCTAAGACTGTAGAAAGAAGCCGACAACTAGTAATGTGTTCTGAAATATAATAGCCAGTTACTCTATTTCACTGCCATTATGTTGTAAAAAAATGTTAATGTTACACAGCAAAAAAGACATCTGCATTAATCCTGCATAATTATATGTTTACATGTGCTTACAATTGTGCACATGCACAATTACACAGATATATCAAGAAGTAGGTATAAATCATATGAATTTTATACTAACCTTTGTTTTAAAATGAAAGACGTGTGTGTGTGTGTGTGTGTGTGTGTGTGTGCGCGCGCGCACGCACATAATCTGGTAGGGCCTACCATATGCTTCATAGTTTATAATCTTGAGGAGAGAATTGTGCTATCAGTGAGGAAATAAAAAAATATCCATTGCTATACTATTTCTATTTGTATTGTCATTACACTAAATTTTTCTAAGACTGTGCTTTGTATGCCTCTCAAAATCTCCAGATCAAAAAATATAGCTTAATAAAAGCCTACATTTTGGAGTAAATTATGACTGATACCTGATTGACCAAAACGAGGTATTTCTAGCTAATTTGCTTTGTCTATTTTCTTTAAATGTTGCTTTGCATAAACTAGTTTTAATTTGGAGAGATTTCCCAACTATGAACTATTACCTACAGAATAAATTATGTTGAAAAATAAAATAAATAATAATCAGTATTATATATGTAGAAAAAGATAAGTGATGGATAGTCCTCTTTAGCTGGAAAGAAAAATCAACTTATGGCAGATCTACATCAACAGCAAAGAAGTCTTCATAGGGGCATAACATATGTGTGTGTCAAGAAGAATTCAAATTTGGTCTTATTTTCAGGTCATTTTCATATTCCAAACCTAAGCCCAGCTGATCTGGATGTTTCTTTTACAGTGATGTACATTATTAGGAAAAAGCATTTTTGTCTATGAAGCTAAACGCATCATGCAAGAGACAGCTTCTCAGCACTGCCTATGGCAAGTGTGATATCAAAGGGGTGATGAGAAAATGGTTAATCCACTGTATGTTCTTGTTTTATGCCTGACTCCAAGAAACTTTTGTATTTGTTGTCTGGATGTCTGAGGAAACAACTGAGATATACAACAGCCTGTTAAAAATCAGGAGAGTTTTTCGTGCTTTCCACAATATTGATTTTATGTTCCTTAATCCAATATAATTACCTAATTGAGCTTCCAACATTCACAAGTTGAGTACTTAATTCTACTTGTCAGTGGTCGGAAAGCCTGTCTCTGAATTCCCCCTAAGGAATTAGGAGGATGTGGGAAATACAGTTGAACAGAGGTGAAATCAAGTATGTATCAATTAATTAAGCTATGAATTTAGAATACTAAATTACATAAGTAAATGATCACTAAATTAACTTTATTTTCTTAGTAATCAGAAGCCTCAAACTCACATATATGTAACAAAACAAGCAGACAGAATAAAAAATTCAGCAAATGCTTTTCTATCTGAGTTTAGCTACTATTGTTCTCTTTCAGCCCAGTGTAGGTGAAAGGAAATAGATGTCTGAAGTAGCAAGACTACTTTCTATTTGTTCTCTGTTTTGTTTTGTTTTTTTCATTATTATATTTTTGTTCTTTGTCCTGGGGGAGAAGTGCTTTCATTGTCATTTTTTAAGAGATATTTGATATGGAGCCGGAGATTTAGCTCAGTGGTGCTAGCGCCTGCCTCGCAAGCACAAGGTCCTGAGTTCGATCCCAGTAACCACATACAATGCTGGGCGTGGTGACTCATGCCCACCAGCCATCAGTACCGCATACCACAGTGCCGGGTGTGATGGCTCACGCCTGTAATCCCAGCACTCGGAAGGCAGAGACAGGAGGATTTCTGAGTTCGAGGCTTGCCTGGGCTACATAGTGGGCTCAGGGCCAGCCTGAACTACAAAAGCGAGACCCTGCCTCAAAAAACAAAAACAACAAACAAACAAACAAACAAACAAACAAGAGACATTTCATATGATCCTCATGAATCATGAAAATAAAGTTAGTAATCCTTAATTTTCACTTGTCTACTAGATGGATGACTTCATACACTAAAGCGTATGTGAGTTCTGTAAGGATTTTAATAAGTGCAGACTCGAGTCAGTAGATTTCAGATGGTATTAAAGATCATCTATTTCTAAAAGTTTCCAAGATCTTACCAATGTTTTTAGTTTTATTAATTGAAAAGACTGTAATATATTAATTAGTCTAGAATTGAAGTGCTGTATGTGTTTCTTTTCTAAATCAAATGGTATGTCATGACAAAGGAATGACTACATTTTTAAAGATGAAAAGCAGAAAGGTGTATATTTCCTGGTAACTGGACCAAATACTGTACATTCTAATCTCATTAAATATCTCCACTTATGAACATCACATATTTCTGAAAGATCACATAGCTACATCTTTCTCTTTTGATGTTTGCATCAGTATTATGATGAAATTTAAAATTTTAGGTTAGTTTTTAATTTATTCAACTTTATGTCATATGCTTTCTAAAATATATCATTCAGTGTGGAAATAAATAGTAACATTAGTATCCTCTGGGCTCGGGACATAATATGCATAAACCACATAACACTGAGTAATCTTACTCTGTCAGAATGGCATGCTTCAGAATTACTAATCATCAAAGCAATTGTCTTTGAAGGAGGAAATATTCCTTCTGATGCTCAGACATCTTACTTCGCAAGAGAGTTATCTAAAGGATAGTTGAGCATCATAGATAGCAATGAGATCAGGACCATTAACATTCCTTGTTACAAATAGAAATGACTTGTGAGCACAACACATTCTTCTGATATTTAATTTGCATTCATACTCCACAGGCAGCATAACAATGTGATTCGGGAGCCTCAGCTGTTCCATTTTGGATATGCACTGTTCACTTTTAGAAATGAATAACTTTTGCTAACTGGTGATTATGATATTCCAGGTTAGTATATGACTACAAAGTGATAATTTTCACATATTTTTATTTCTGAAATAGGTGAAATTCATTGACTTGTTATTTTTTTTTTTGAGACAGGGTCTCACTTTGTAGTTCAGGCTGGTCCTGAGCTCACTATGTAGCCCAGGCAAGCCTCGAACTCAGCAATCCTCCTGTCTCTGCCTCCCGAGTGCTGGGATTACAGCCGTGAGCCACCATGCCCAGCATTGACTTGTTATTTTATAGTTTTAATTCCCTTTGTTGATTTTCTTTTCACATAAGGTTTGGCGACATTAGGAAATAAATCCTTTGTGCCTAAGTAGCTACTATTTAATTACACATCACAATTACACTCAATATTGAGTACTTGTACCAGTATATGACATAACTTAATTTTTCCCTTCCTCTGTCCACCCTACAACCCCCCACCCCTATATGCACAAGCTTTGTTTCATTTTTTTAGCATCAAATTTTTTTCTTTTCCCTAAAACCTATTTGACTTTGGCTATTTACTATGTAACAATACGTATCATGCATTCTGGAATTCATTTACATTTTCAGTTTCTCATACCAGAGAAGAGACATGATATTTACACATCTGTGACATTTATCTTTTTTTTTTTTTTTCTGAGACAGGGTCTCACTTGTAGTTTGGGCTGGCTCTGAGCTCACTATGTAGCCTAGGCAAGCCTCGAACTCAGCAATCCTCCTGCCTCTCGAGTGCTGGGATTACAGGCGTGAGCCACCATGCCTGGCAGCATTTATCTTTTAACGCAGAAGAGATGTCTGTCTATAACAAATATGAAATGAGTACATGACAGGGTCACCATCAATGTCACTATTTATCATTACCATCATAAATTATTGTCATTATATATGCTCTAAATCATGTTTTTCAAAATCAATTTAGCAACTGTTGAGTGGTTATTATGCACCAACTAATAAATCAGGGGTTTGAAACATCACTAAACTAAGCCATCCCATTTCTTGTACACTAATAAGAAAAGACTAAAATTTAGTAATTAATGCATGATGATTTGTTATATGTTCCTGCTGGATTTTTTTCTGACTCTTCCCTTCATGCCTCTCTTATCACAACCTTTTTACCAGACATCAAGAATAAAATGATTTTCTACTGACTTTAAACCTACAGATTATAGAGTTTTAACAATGGGGGAACTTCTGAAGAAATATAAGAAATTTCAAGAGTAATATATAATATTTATTAGTTGACATTGCTTCCTCTGGATTTAATTGTTTAGTGCATATTACTATACTTGACAATATAGTCTTCTCTATGTGTTTCTTTTTTTATTCTCTCTTTTACATGTCTGGACTTACCAGGGACAACATGGTAGTCCTACACTATACTTAGCTAACATCAATCTTAAATACCTTTATAAATAGTACTTTCATACTGATTATGTTAGTAGCATTCCCATAGCTATGATGAAATACCTCATATTTTCAATTTAAAGGAAAAAGTTTATTTTGGCTCACAGTTGCAGAAGGATCAGTTCATAGTTTCTGGTTCCAAAGCAGAAATAGTACATGGAAAGACATGGCAGAAGAAAGTTGCTCAATTTTTAATAGCCAGAAGGAAAAGAGAGAAACAAGGAAACAAGAATAATAGTATATCTTTCCAGGTCATTCATCCTCCTCTTCTGTTTAAATTCTACTCCTAACAATGGACCAGCTATGAACTCATAAATGATTAATCCATTGATTAATATATTGCTCCCATGATTCAGTCACCTTCCAAAATCCCACCTCTGAGCACATGAGACTTTGAGAACATATTTTAGATCTAAACAGTCAAGAGATATTGATCTATTTATAAAACTTTAGAAAACAAAGTTTTCTGTCAGCTACTTGTAGACCCAGGAAAGTCAGTGATATACTTCAAATACCTGAGACTGAGAGAACTTATTCCTAACCAAGTTTTAAAGCAAGAAATCTCTTAGTACAAAGAGCAGGGGTGGATTTTAAGGGATATAGGAAGATCCACCTTCTTTCATCTTTTTCTTATATCAAGAACTTCAGAAAAATGGTTAACACCTATCTCATTAGGGAGTCCCATGTGCTTTCCTCAGTGCATCTATTCAAACTCATTTGTCATACAGAAAGATCTCACAGATACATCAGTAATAATAATTAACTAGATATCTAGACATTATGTGGCCTAGCTGAATTACCAATTTCAATTAACCACAAAACTCATAAATAATATTAGCTTGTTGAAGAAGACTATTTCTGGTAAGCCGAGGAGCTAGTGAAAAGATCCTGAAGTAGATGTAAAAGCAATAACATGAAATTTGGTGAGATTCAAAACAAGAAAAAAAAGACAAAAGTAGGAAATAAGGATGTTTGAGAAGTTACATGAAGTCACATTATTTATAGTGGTAGGTGTCTTTTTTTCTTATTTAATTTTTCTCTGGAGAGAATAGGCAATTTGTAACACAAGGAGTCATGGCATGGAATGAATTAATTTACAGACTTAAAGGATCTGACTACTTTTTATAAAGTGGTAGAGAATTTTCATGTTTTTCTTCACACTCAAGAAAATTTTACTAGTATCAGTGCATAGCAATGTTAAAAGTACAGGAATTGTGGAAGTCAGCTTATGTCAAAGAGAGTGAATATACATACGAACTTGATCTCTATTGTATGAAAGAATGCTCTGCTAGACATGAAAAATGGAATATCTGTTGTTATTTGGATGCAAAAATGTCTGGAATACAATTACAGACTAAGCATGTAATTAAAGATACATAAAGGAAATATGAATTTGGGTACAATAATTGCTAATATTTTTTGAATTAACAAGTAAAAGTTTCACTGAATGTGGCTTTGAAAGACACATAGTGATGTTTGTGATCTTGTTGAGAATTTATCCAAAAATAAAGGAGAAGAAAAGAATATTACTAGCCTTAGTAATACATAAATCCAAAAATTCAAGTTGATATAGAGAAAAATTATACCTCAATAGCACTTTATTTTTGTAATTATAGGATCAGTAGTAAGTACACTATGAGTTTCTGTTTACTGAAGTAAACACTTTAGTGTACATGTGTGCACACGTGCACACGCGCACACACACACAGTTTCTCTTCAAACCCTAATACCAATCAGATTATCTTAATTTTGACACTATTCTAATTATTTAGAATTGATTTAATATAAACAAATTATATAATGTTTGAAATACTGTGTTTATTCTACATTTCAGAGATGTTTATAACATACATTTAAACCATGTACTTTAAGAATGTTGTGGGAAATAGGGGAAGGGGATGTAACTAGGACCTTTGGATTAGGATCTAGTCTCCTGTGAGTCAATGGCACATGGCAAAATAATAGTGAGGTTTAGAAAAGCTGAGCTCGGACCTCATCCCTGGTACTCTGGTAGCAAAACACTCCAGGCCCCCACCTGCCACACTTTTATTCAGTGCCTCCAGTGTAACACAAGGTAACAAAGACTCAGAGGGCAGGGCCGACACCAGCAATGGAGTAGTTCCACCTTGAAGCATCATAACATGTGGGAGAACAAGAGTCCTTGTTGTTAGCAGAGGTGATGGTGAGTTGAGTCCAAAGTCATAGGCAACCTAGAAGGACTGCTCTATTTTGACCTTCCAAATGTTTTACCCAAAGAGATTCTTCACAAAATTGTTAAGTTCAAAGTCCTTCTGCAGGAAGGCCCAGTCAGTTTTGACCGTCCAATTATTTCTCCCAAACAGTATTATTCCCAACAGAATGTAACATGTAAAAATATAAAATGTAAATAGAAACATAATTTTCCAAGAAATAATTACAAAATAAAACAATTGTTTTAGGGGTTAAATCTAAAAATCAACTGTAAAATTTACTTACTATATTATTAACAGTATATAGAATATTATTTTATGACTTTCATTGTTTTAACATTTCCTTGTGCAACTTTCAATGTTCCATGACATTATTATTAATTTCTACATTCTAATTTTGAGCTCTCATTTATACATTTATAATCAAGAAGTAAATAATATTCAATACCAATAACACAAAGTATGCTTTTTGTAATATGAGATATACAGACATATATGCATTCAAATATGTAGATTTAGAGATATATCTTGGATTATGATAGTTTACTGCAGTATCAACTTGAGAAAGAAAAGCTGTAACATTAGACTAGAACAGGCTGTGTATTGTGATGGACTTATTGAAAGGGTAGACCATCTTGGCTACACCAAGTTATAACCTTGTAGCCTGTATGGAATAAAAAGAAAAAGAAAACTCACTTCTCTTTATTCAGATGAACTTAAGTCTTTGTCATCTTTGTTGGATGTCAGTCTTCTTGCTTCCAGGGAAAACTCTTCAGCCTTTTAGCACCGATATCTTGGCTTGTTGACACGGATTTTCATAGTAGTTTTGTGTGAACTTTAGACTTTACTTTTTACTGGATCCTTCAGATTCTCAACCCATCTATGTATCATCCATCTATCTATTTATCTATCTATCTATCTCTATCATCTATCTATCTATCATCTATCTATCTACCTATCATCTGTTTTGTAAGAAATCTGTTCGTGTAGTAAAACAAACTGATAACTGAAGTATAAGAGATATGTAAGATTAATATTACTTACTGACATTTTAACATTGTTATTTAATAATATATTACACACAGAAAATAATCCCAAAACTAGCACCAAAGACCCTGACATTACACCATCTGATAAAATAGCTAAAATTATGATGCTCAAATTTATCTAATATCACCACTAATTTCTCTACATTTATTTTGCACAAAATGAGTAGTTTTCAAATATTTCTATTTAATATTTGAAGTTTGGATGTGCACTTTACCTGTGGTCAAATGTTAACTGAAGAAGTGTTTCGATTATCGTAAACTATCAATAGGGTAAAATTACCATTGAAAATGACTATATTTACTATGAGATTTTACACAGCTTATAATGACTATCTTTTTCTTATTTGTATTTCTCAGTGACTTGCATAGCAATTAGGAAATACATAGCTCTGACATTAAATCTAAGTGAATTAAATTAATTTCAGTATTTTTTAATGTGTAACTCATGCCTTCAACTATGCCACACTCTGAACAATCATAAAAGAGACAAATATTTTGCTTTAAAGTATCTGAATTATTAGAGAGGGCACGCACACATGCTACCAATAGATTAACAATCTTATTTTAACTTAATGCTTGTGAGAAGAAGACTATTTATGAAGAAATGTAAATTGTTGAAGATTATTTCATAGTAGATTTGGCAAGGGTGTTTTCATAATTCCTTTCTTGCCACTGAGACACATTACATGATACACACAATTTAAAAGAGCAAAAGTTTATTTTGGCTCACAGTTTATAGAGGTTTCAGCCCATAGTCAGCTTACACCAAGACAGAGAAACATGTCAGAGGGACACAGCACACAGACACATCAAGCGTCACCAGCCCATGCCCACGTGACTAACCCCTTCCCGCCAGGCTTGTTGTACTCCCAACAACTAGTTTTAAATCTATCAGTGGGCTAAGCTAATATTTTATACCTGTGCTGTAAAATCACACACATGATCCTATCACGACCCAAATATCTCAACTATGAACACATGAGACTTTGGGGGAATGTCTTAAATATAAGCACAGCACCACTCCTGGACCACAGAAGAATGATGAGCAGCTCTTTTTGCAAAATCCATTTAATCCATCTCTAAAAGTTTCCAAAGTCCTAAAAGTTTCAGCATTATTGAAAAAAAAATCTACATTTTCTCCAGAGATTTAAGGCCAACTCTTAACTGCAAGCTCCTGTGAAAATGAATAGTTATAAACACTTCCAGCATCCAAAGGCACAAGATAAATGCTCTTACTCCAAAAGGCACAAATGAAGGAATCGAAATAGATGAGACCAAAGCTAAACAAAAATGCAGCAGGGTAAATCTTAATCCCCATTTTTCCATGTGTACCACCCTGGGTAATTTGTGGTAAGATACGAACTGCTAAGGGCTTGGCTGGTCCTTACCCTATGGCCCAGCTATGGCTGTAGCCCTCATGGCTTTATTGCTGAACTACCTTTGGTCACTCCTTGCACCTTTCTTCAGATGATCCATGTCCTCCAGCTATCTCAGATCCCCACTGATGCAGTTCTCCACACAAAACTCAGCCTCACACACCAACCTCTGATGGGCGCACTGCCTGGCCCCCTTGGCCTTCTTCTGAAATCTAGGTGGAAGTCTTCTAACCTTACACCCCTCCGTTATTCATGTACCTGCAGCACAGCATGCATAAGACCAAATTGGCTCCCAGCTAGAATAGGAGCCAGGTGTCCTTCTGGGCTCCAGTGTCTAATTAGCTAAGGATGAAGACCCAAGCCTAAGAACAAAGGTCCTAGGCTGCCATCATTCTGGAACGCAATTTTTGATTCTAATATGTAAGTAAGTAACTTGTTCCATCTTTACAGACCTCTTTCGGGGCAAACTTGAAACTTTTTAAGTCATTTTATTGAGACATTTGTTATTGATCTTCAAAATGTATCTGTCTATAAGCCTTCCACAGAAGCCACGACATTGCTCCAATATTAACTGCCTCTTTTTATTAATTAGTCTGCTGTTCTTAATCCTATTTTAAATGAAGTATATGAATATAAGTGAAGTGCAGAGAAATTTTCTGCCAAAGCATAACATACACCACCTGGAGTCCAGCTATAAATACAGTCCTTATTCCTAATAAAATCCTCCCAAGCTTGGTGTTCACTAGCTGTATGTTTATCAATATTTTGGACCTCTGAACAGAATTTCCATAAGCTCAGTTTACAGCACTCTAGTGCTGTTCCTTCAGTGAACAAACTCCAAACCCTTCCAGCCAGACAGTTCCAAAGACTTCTGATTAAATCACCAGGTGACATTACATAAAAGACCCCATTTCTCCAGTACTGAAACCTGTCTTAGTTACTTTCTCATCACTGGAACAGTATGTGACACACAGTAAAGGAAATACACGTTTCTATTGGCTGACAGTTTGCAGACTGTGACCAAGTGGGACTGGAGCCAAAAAACAGCAACCCAGCAAGGCAGAGCTACTCCCAGGCCAAGCCCACCTTGTCCTCCCTGTCCCTCCAGGCTCAGCTTTCAACACAAGCTTATCAGTGTCACACATCTATTGTCCAATCACTTCCCAAAAGCACAGATTTGGAGAAATAAGGTTTTGGATGGTATCAAATTAAAAAATTAACAGGTATGTTGCACTAAAATAATCTGGTCAACTCTTGGAATTTGCTAACATTTCTTTGTCAAATACAAAGAACGAATCTAAAGTCTTACAATTTTAACTTATAATGTGACCTTAAATGATAGACTTTCATATGGGTAAAGTCAAGACTTTCATTCAGCTCATTTACACTCATTGGGAATTTATTTAAGTTTCTTCATGACAAGTAGAAGCCACAAGTTAGTACATTTTGGTTTTAGTAAAGAAATTTTCTGTTTCATATAAATGGCTTTATAAACTGTCATACTGACTTACCGAACACAAACGTCAAAAAACCTATAGTGATTTAAGCATAATCATTATTATAGATAGAATACTATTTCCTAAAACCACTTGAACTGTTTTAAAATAAATACAAATCTTTGATTTTGAAATTTAAAAATTGTTTTGCCAATCATTTAAGTATTTAGATAATTATTTTTAAGTGCCACAAATGATATAAAATAATTTCTTACTTAATTCTACTCTCATTTATTAAAAATATATTACCATATTAAATTTTGGAAGCTTATAGTCCAAATCACAGGAAGACCATTAATATTCAATCTATTACCACCCTGCACTTCAGATTTATTAATACTTCACCTCTTATTCTTTTTCAAGGATCTATTAATTTTCCTTCTAAAACATCACTTTACATTTGTCTCACCACTCACTCTTTTCAAATACAATGGCTTCAAAGGAACTTTCCTTTGAGTAAAAAAAAAAAAAAAAATGAAAAAAGACCAAAATTTGCCACAAGATTTTGAATGAACTTAGAGAAAATAGTAGGTAATAAAATATATATTATATATAAATATACAAACCTCCACATGTATAAAATTATACAAACGCTGGAAAAAGTATACTCTTTTACATAGGTGAGTGGATTTGTCTCTTTTTTTAGTAAAGTCCCTATTTTATTAATTAATAAAATATCTGAGAAATCAGGTGATTGAGAATGAATAGAATAATTGAAAATAATTAGATATTTTTATTTTCCTCAAATTTTGTTCTTGAGAAATAACCTAACTCTTAGCTTGTATATGACAATTCATGCTACAGATCAGAAAATAACTTCAAAGCATGTATTTCTCAAATATGATAAATTTTTGAGATGTATAACAACCTATAAAATAAAAAACATGCTGTACATATGACAGGTAATTATGGAAATTTCAGTTTAATGTTTCTTATAAAAATTTCTAAATCCAATACATTCAAACCAGCTATTCAGTATTAAATGTTTATTTTACATAAACATATATTTACTTTACATCATATTTTATCCAAATTTTTGTTATAAACTTTTCCTATGACATTGCAGTTTTTATAGTATTGCTTTTTTTTTTTTTTACACGGGGTCTTGCTTTGTAGTACAGGGTGGCCCTGAGCTCACTATGTAGCCTAGACAAGCCTCGAACTCAGCAGTCCTCCTGCCTCTGCCTCATGAGTGCTGGGATTACAGGCGTGAGCCACCATGCCTGGCAGTATTGAATTTTAAAGTTATATATGTGAGTAGATTTTCATAGCATGTGTATACAGAAGACATAGTTGAATAAGTAAATATTAACAAATCATTGTGAGCTCTTGAAATGCATACATAATTTGTGATATGATCTTCAAAAATGATGTAGCAGTAGGTTTTAGAGATTAAACCAACATGTAATTGATGCATTTTATATATATATATATATATATATATATATATATATATATATATGATCCCATGAGTTAGTTAATTTAAGAACACATTAAACGAAATATGCTATCTTCAGGAAGAATACATTACTTTCTTTTTTATTAGAATGTGTTGTGGTGCATAATGAATACATTCATCTTGGAGAGTTTTTCCACCCAAAGATATTGATTACATTTATTTTAATAAATTTTATATTTGTGTCAGCTATAAATGCATCCTTATTTATATACAAATATTATTATGTGTTTTTTCCCTAGGGTGTTCCCATAATTCTATTTCAATCTATTTACTTCCTTCTAGTAGAGTTTCTATTGTTAGTTATCAGTGGTCTGTGTTTTATATTCAAGTAAACTTATATAGGGCTATCACTGTTCTTTATGATGTGTCAGCTTGAGTGGTCCTAAAACTGCCTAGCAGACTGGTAAAGCACTGTTCTAGTTGTTTCTCTGGATGTTAAACAAGACAACATATTGAAGAGGGAAGCCCCACAGTGCATGTGAGTGAGACCAACAAATAGACTTGTATCCTGGGTAGACTTAAAAGTATAAGAGAAGAAGAAAGTGTACCCATTACAAAGAACTGCAGTCACCTTTGGCCACTCATCTCAACTTTAGCATCTGCAGGCTTCTCACGTAGACTTGTACAAGTGACTTTCCATTGACATCCCATTTTTCTGGACTGGAAAGCTGCTGGGTCTGCAAGCTCTTTACATAGTGGTGCCTAATTGGGATTTCACTCCTTTGATCACACAGATGGCTCATGCGACTCCTCTGTATCTGATGCTGAAAGGCTCTCTAATAAATTCCCTTTTATAATTACAGATATAGTTTCTATTGATTTGATTGCTCTGCAGAAATCTGATACAAAGAGTAAGTACAGTCAAGTTCAAAACTGATAGAAAAACATAAAATATAATGGGATACTTAGCAGTTGCAGACACAAAAGTATCACATAACCATTTGTATTAGCTTGAAATGTAATATAGTCATAAAACCAATCCTTAAATTATAGCCATATATTTTTATTGAATTCTTCATTGGTACATTATATACATACATACATATATATATATATATATATATATATATATATATATATATATCTCACAATCACACAAAACATTGGGGAATTTGTACCAGTATATGACACAAGTTAATTCTCAATTTTACCCATATTCCTACACACCCACACCTCCCCACCCCCTATATACATGCTCTTTTATATTTTCTTTCAGAATCATATTTATTCCTTCCCCTCATTATGTTCTCACACCAAATTTCCTTTGGGAATTTCCCATTCTACAAAAACTGTCTTACATTTTAGAGCTCATTTCCATCTACAGGTGTTCATATCAAAGAAAAGATCCAGTATTTGCCTATGTTCTATTTATTTTAATCATTAGTGTGTCCTCCAGGTGTATCCATTTGCACATAAATGAATGAATCTTGACATACTATATGGCAGAATAATACTCCATTTAAACACACACACATACACACACACACAAAACACATGAATGGGCTATCGTGAAATGATCTGCTGTGAACAAGGGTGTACATCTGTCTTTCCAAGGTGATTTTTAAAATTCCTTTCAGAATATCCCTAGCAGGGGATAGCAGGGTCAAATGGGACCCCTAGTCCTAGTTTTCTGAGGAATCTCCACACGGATCTCCACAATGGTTGCACAAGTCTGCAATCCCACCACCAGTGGACAGGGTTCTTTTCTCACCACATCCTCGCCAGCATTCATTGTTGGTTGATTTTGTAATAGCAGCCATTCTTTGTGAAGTGAGATGAAATCTCAGTGTTGTTTTCATTTGCAGTCTTCATATGTTTCTTAGATGCTTTGAGTTCTGCCACCAAGAAATGCCTGTGCATTTCAGATGTGCATTTTTGAATTGGGTCTTTACACTTGGGTAGGCTGATCTGTTTGAGTTCTTTATATATTGTAGATAATAGCACTTTGTGTGATAAACAGCTAGTAAAGATTTTTTCCCATGTTGTTGGTTGTCTTTTAGCAGTGCCAGTGACTTCTTTTGCTGTGCAGAAGCTTTTCAGTAGGATGAGATACCATTTGTTGATTCTTTCTACTAGTTCTTGTGCTATAGAGGTTTTATTCATAAAGTCTCTGCCTAAGCCAGTATCTCCAAGAGTTTTACCTAACCTGTTTTCCAGCAGGCTTATTGTTTCTGTTTTAATGTTTAAGTCTCAAATCCATTGTGAATTTAGTTTTGTGCATGGTGAAAGAGATAGGTCTAGCTTTAGTTTTGGGCAGGTTAAAGCCCAGCTTTTCCAGAACCATTTGTTAAAGAGGCTGTCTTTCCTCCATTGAGGATATTTGGCTCCTTTGTCAAAGATAAGGTGACTTAGTGCATCCGGGGTTGTTTCTGGATCTTCAAATCAATTCCGCTGGTCCTTGGGTCTATTACTTTGCCAGTACCATGCAGTTTTTAATCACAGTGGCTTTATAATAGAGTTTTAAATTGGGGATTTTTAATACCTCCTGCCATGTCATGGTTACTTAGAATTGCTTTTGGTATTCTAGGTCTCTTGTGATTCCAGATGAATTTTCGTATTATTTTCTCTAGCTCTGTGAAGTAGAATTGCATTGAAACTATATAGTAGATGTGGGAGTATAGCCATCTTGATGATGTTGGTTCTCCCTACCCAGGAATAAAAGATATCTTTCCATTTTCTGATCTCCTTTTCTATCTCATTTTTCAGAGTCCTATAGTTTTCAGAGTAGAGGTTTTTCACCTTCTTTGTTAGATTGATTCCTAGATATTTCATTTTTCTGGGTGCAACTGTGAAGTGGATTGACTCCCCAATTTCTCTCTCAGTGAGTCTGTTGTTTGTGTAGACAAAGGATATTAATTTTTGAGCATTGACCTTGTATCCAGCAACACTACTAAATTTGGTAATTAAGTCTAGCAGTCTTTTGGTTGAGTTTTTAGGATCCTCCAGGTAGAGTATCATATCATCAGCAAATAATGACAGTTTAACTTCTTCCTTTCCTATCTTTATTCCTTTTATATCTTTGTCCTGCTTGACTGCTATGGCTAATGTTTCCAGCACTAAATTGAACAAGAGTGGTGACAGGAGACATCCTTGTCTCATTCCTCATCTTAGTGTAAAAGGTTTCAGCTTTTGGCCATTAAGTATGATTCTGGCTATTGTTTTTTGTTTTACATAGCTTGTATTAGATTGAGGTAAAATCCATCTATTCCGATTTTCTGTTGGGTTTTGATCACAAATGGGCATTCGATTTTGTCAAATCCTTTTTCTGCATCTATTATGATGATCATGTTTTTTGTCCTTGAGTCTGTTAATATAGTGTATTACATTGATTGATTTATGTATGTTGAACCAGCCTTGCATCCCTGGGATAAGTCTGACTTGATAGGGGTATAGGATTTTCTTGATAATTCTCTCTATTGAGGATTTTTGCATCAGTGTTCATTAGAGAGATTGGCCTGTAGTTTTCTTTTTTGGTGGGATCTTTTTCTGCCTTTGGAATCAGGGTGATGGTTGCTTCAAAGAATGATTTAGGGAGTACTGCTTCCCTTTTGATTTCATTAAAAAGATTGAGAAGTACTGGTGTTAACTCTTCTTTAAAAGTTTTATAGAATTCAGCTGTGAAGCCATCAGGACCAGGGCTTTACTTTGTTGGTAGGATTTTTATTACATTTTAGTTTCCCTGATTGATATCAGGTTGTTTAACATTTTTATATCTTCTTTGTTCAGCTTTCGAAGTTCATATGTGTCTAGGAATGTATTCATTTCTTTTAGATTTTCCATCTTTCTGGAGTACAAATTTTCAAAGTATGTGTTTATTATCCTTTGGTCTTCCACTGGATCTGTGGTGATTTCCCTGTTTTCATTCCTAATAGCATGGATTTGAGTCTTTTCTTCCTCTGTTTGTTAAGGTTGGCTAAGGGTCTGCCAATTTTATTTATCCTTTCAAAGAACCAACTCTTCTATTCATTAATTCTTTGTATTGTTCTCTTTGTCTCCATTGCATTACTTTCTGCTCTTTTCCTTATAATTTCCTCCCTAGTATGAGATTTGCGTTTGTCTTGCTCCTCTTTTTCTAAATGTTCAAGTTTCATCATTAAATTATTTATTTCAGTTTGCTCTACTTTGTGAGTGTAGGCATTCAGTGCTATGAATTTTCCTCATAGAACTGCTTTCCTTTTTTTCCCATAAGTTCCTGTTTGTTTTATTGGGTTGTCATTTAGTTGTAGAAATTGTTTAATTTCTTGTTTAATTTCTTTTGTGTCCCATTGGTTGATTGACAGAGTGTTGTTCAATTTTCATGTGTTCATGAGGATCTTGGAATTTCTTTTGCTATTCAGCTCCAGTTTCAGGGCCTTATGGTCTGATAGTAAGCAGGGGATAATTTTTATTTCTTTCCATTTACTTAAGCCTCTTCTATGAACTAGAATGTGATCCATTTTGGAAAGTGATCCATGAGCACTTGAGAAGAAGGTATATTCTCACTTTGTAGGGTGAAATATTCTGTAAGCATTAAGTCCACTTGCTCAAAAGTTTGATTTAGCTCAAGTATTTCCTTATAGATTCTTTGTCCAGTTGATCTGTTAATTTGTGAGAGTGGAGTATTAAAGATCCCAACTAGTCTTGTAATATTGGTTATCTGGTTTTTCAAGTCCACTAATTTTGTTTTATGTAGTTGGTTCATAAATATTTATGATTGTTATTTCTTTTTCTTGGATAGTTCCCTGTGAGAGGATATAGTGACCTTCTTTATCTGTCTCAATCAGTTTGGGCCTGAAATCTATTTTATCTGCAAACAAGATAGCCACACCTGCTTTTTTTGCAGTTTCCTGCAAAACAGTGCAGGAAGTGTGTGTATGATTGTTTTCCAAACATTTATTTTCAGTCTATGGTTTTCCTTCTGAATTACGTGTGTATAGCCATGTATTTTTATACCAATGTATTTCTCTGGATATTTCTGCTCTTATAGTAACCAAATCATACTTGAAAATCCTGTAATTCAAAGTTAGCTTAGTTTTTTTTTTAATTTTCCAAAAATAGGTTTAGTATCTTACACAGAAAATTATTTTATTTCCTAAAAACAAGTAAGTAATGTACCAAGAATAAATAAAAGAAAAAGTGAAGAAGATGGCTATATTTAAGATTTGTCTTTCTGAAATCACAGTTTTCTTCCTAATCTGTGCACAAAGCTAACATGCAGTCCTAATCATAATAATGACAGCTATTCAGAATGAAAGCTCTTTAGGCTTAAAACATAAAGATTAAGGAAACCTTCATAAAATTTGTTTTAAGATATTTTTGAATGAGAAATTAAATAATGTAATTTCATTTTCTTATATTTTTTCCATCTTAAATTAGAAAGTTTTTGTAATTTGAAAATTCATGGGAATTGTATGAATACTTATATAATGCCCATTTTTATATTAATTTAAGGAATGCTACAGTTTCCCAAACACAAATAATATACACTTAGAAATGCACTTGCTACTCTGTTATGAAATGGAATATTTGAAGGAAAGTGGATGCATCTTCAAGACTTCATGATGTTAAGTGATATAAATCCAACAAAGTGAAATAACAGACAATAACAGTTAAATAGATGTTTTACAAATGGCAAGGGGTCCAAGATATGGAGGAAAGGAGGAGGGGAGAAAGAGAAGAAGATGCAAAAGAAATTATTTGTAATGTACATACACTGTCAACCCACAATTAACGTATTCATTATGTACTGCAGATGTGCACCAATAAAATAGAATATTATGCAACCTTAAAATATAAAGAAAATTCTGTCATTTGCACCTGCATAGGTGTAGAGCTGGTGATGTAGCTCAGTGGTATTGCTCCTACCTTTCAAGCATAAGGTCCTCAGTTCATTTCCTGGTACTAAACTATATAGTTGTGATGGAGAAGATTGTGCTAAGTAAGCTAACATACCGGCAGAAAGAAGGATATGATTGACATGAGAAAGACAAAATTTTGATCTCAAAAAAAACAGAGTGGAAAAGTAATTATCAGAGAAACTTGAGAAGGTGAGGAATGAAAAAAGGGATGGGCAAGTAAAAAAATTAAAGATAAAGCCAAATTATTTATTTATTTGTTTGTTTATTTATAGGGTCTCACTTTGTAGTTCACGCTGGCTCTGAGCTCACTATGTTGCTCAGGCAAGCCTTGAATTCAGCAATCCTCCTGTCTCTGTCTCCCAAGTAGGGATGACAGGCGTGAGCCACCAAGCCCAGCTTTTGTGGCATGTGCTATTGATTACTGGTGGGTGTGCCACCATGTCCATTATTGTTGTTTGTGGTTACCTGGGGTCAAACCAGGGACCTTGCTCTTGCTAGGCAGGTGCTGGAACTACTGAGCTATATCTCCATCCTGATAAATCAAATCTTAATATTTGGAAGACCAAATTTTAATTATTTATTGCTCTGTATGAATGACATAGTAGTAATGTGTCATGTATTTCAAAATCACTGAAAGAGTTTACTATTCTT
>PVIC010035042.1:0-19228 GCA_004025085.1 Thryonomys swinderianus | reverse complement strand
GGTTCTTTCTACTACTCAAGTCCGGGCAGCAGGCTCAGGAAGCCCGATGTGTTTCTGTTTTTGTTTTGTGAACTCGCACCGATGCTCCTGCCTCAGTCTCCGGGGTGTTGGGATTACAGGTGTGCACCACCACACCTGCAAGTCTCTGCCTGTAGAGGAAAAATAGAAACAGAACACAGGGAGCCCCTGTAGCCACTGGAGGCCTACTAGGCGTGTCGGAAGATTTAATGCAGAGGCATCTATAGTTCTAAGAAAATAAAACAGTAGGGGCTGGAGATTTAGCTCAGTGGCGCCACCGCCTGTCTCTCAGGGTCATGAGTTTGTTCCCGGTACCGTGTGGGAGGGGATTGGGGAGAGGAAGGGCTTGTGCTTATTATTATTATTATTTTTTTTTTCCCGGTACTGGGGATCAAACTCGGGCCCTTTTGCAACCGAGGTTGGCGCGGTACCACTTGAATTAAATCCCCAGCCCATTTTTTAAAAAATATATATATATATTTGAAGGTAGAGACAGGAGGATTGCTGAGTTCGAGGTTTGCCTGGGCTACATAGTGAGCTCAGGGCCAGCCTGAACTACAAAGCGAGACCCTGTCTCAAAAACAAAAACAAACAAACAAACATTTGAATCTTTATGGTACATTATATGTACACATCATGATCACACTCACTGTTGAGAATTCATACCAGTATATGACATCACTTAATTCTCATTTTTCCCATTCCCCTACCCATCCTATAACCCCCCGCCCCTATATATATATAAGCTTTGTTTCTCTTTTTCTATTACCATCACATTTTTTCTTTCCCTTTATTTCCCCTACACCCCATTTCCCTCTGAATATTTTCTATTTCACAATATCCATCATATATTCTAGAGCTCCTTCATTTTTTCAAATACAAATTCACTCCATGTCACCCCCCCAATAAATACTTTTAAATTAATCCTTGAATTCTCAACAATCTTTTTTTATTCACATTAAGTTCCACTTGTGCATTGGAATGAAAGATGATTTACATAGTGGTGCGCTTTATTTTACAATAGATAATTATATAAATATGTAATAAACATATAAAATAAGCAATGACTTCTGCAAATGAAAAATGGGGTCAGCAATACTTTCTGTAGTTGCTAAGGCAACATTCATTCAAGAAGAGCCATTGCCAAGTACCTCAGGACTAGGGCAGTGGGCTGTCACAGGACTGGTAAAATGAGAAGAGAGAGTGGTCTAAATATGCAAGTGCTGGGGGTTTAGGTCCACGTAACACTATGGGGGTGGTGGATGAGGGATTACTAAGAGGAAACTTGCAGGGGAAGAGGGTTTCTTCTTGGGCCTGCTGTGTGCTAGAAATCACTCAAAGCGTTTCTCTTCCTGCCTTCGCCCTTAAATCTATCTGCTTCTTGAATGGCCTGCTGTAAGCAGCTCTTCTACACCTTATTCCTCTGCCCTGACTTCCTACCTCGGAGCCAGCTGACTGTGGACTGAAACACGAGACAAAACAAGCTGTGAGTATCATGGAATGAGGGACATAACCAAGCCAGGGTTTGGGCCCGTTCTCTTGTCGGGTGCATGTCCGCGCCTCCTGAACCATATTTTCACTTGAGTGAACTTTGCTTGCTTGTTTTCTGGTATCAGCGTGACTCGTCTATTTCTTTATTCATGAAACACAAGAACCTGGATCCTGGAAACTCAAAGCCCCTTGGTGAAAGTGGCGTCAGTGTGACATGCAGGTCTTCTGAGGGTCCCTGACGCAGGCAGAAGGCCAGAAGTTCTAGTGACTGAGGACTGAGGAAACTGAGAAGCTGTAATGGGAAAAGAGAACTAGCCTAGCTCGGTCGGTCGGGGCGGGGCCTTGAGGCGTTAATATCAAAGGTGTCAACAGAACTGAAGATTACAAGGGGTCACAGGAAAAAGGGAGAGAAAAGACAAAGGAAGAGTTCTTAAGGGAAACAAAGTTGGGAGATTTCCATTTCTCAAATTCCAGATAGTTTAATTTAACTGGCAGCTTGATTAGCTGGGTGCTTCCTTGGAGGTAAGAAAAGCACACTGGCAGGTATCTCTGAGAGAGTCATGGAGGAGTGATCCTGTGTTTCTATCGGTCCCTATACCCTTCTTCTCCAGTGACTCTTCAGCACTCTGCTTTCCTGTCTCCATGAATAAGAAGCTTTGCTCTACCATACTCTTTCACCAGAATGTTTCTACTTCTAAAACAGTTTACCACGGACTGAAACACCTGAAGCTGTGAGCCATATTAAAACCTTTATTTTAAATTGTGTCAAGAATCATATCGTAGCAACAGAAAATATGACTAATACAAGATCATTGAAATACCTCAGCCAAATCCTCAGAGAGAAATAAAGTGGGCAGAGCTAGCAGAGGACAGATCAGCACAGGCACCCAAAGTGGTTTCTGCTACCTCAGAAAAGTCCAGGAAAGAAGCAGGATTATGGGAAAAGAACAGATTCTCTTATTAAACACTAGGAAAACAATCAGCCTAGGTTTGAGGGTCAGATTTTCTCCAAACAAAAGAATAAGGAAAACTGCTAGTCCAGGGACTCAATAGTTATCCTTTCTCAGGAACACAGAGGCAGCAAGAAATTTTCAGGTCAGTTAGGACCTGGACTTAGGAAAGCTTTAGTGTCTCCCTCTATCCAAGACCCCAGACGAAAAGACTTCTAACCTAGAAGATGTCTATCCAGAAAGCCTCTCTCCAGAGTACACACAGAAGCTGAAGATCCAAAATCTAAGCCCAGAGTAGCAGTGCATGCTGATAATCCTAGCACTAGGGAGGTTGAGGCAGGAGGGTCACCTTGAATTTGAGGATAACCTGGACTACAGATTGAGTTCAAGGCCAGACTAAACTGTGTACGTGAGGCCCTGTCTCATAATCCAAAAAGTTAAAAATAAAAATTTCATTTTAGATCTATCTGGAACAGTGGCACAGGAGTTCTCTTCTCCAATAAAAATCCCTTACAGAACAACTAGAAATGAAGACAGATAACTCAGAAGTGCACACTTGCCCCCTTGGGTGAGAGGTCCAGTGGTCCAGTGATGAATTTCATCCTAGCCAAATTGTGGCCCTACAATAATTAAAAAAAAAAAAACACTGCTCATGACTCTCTAAAGATGGTAAGACAGACTTTACTGAAGAGACAGTTGCAAGGATCTCTTGCACTAAATAAGGATTAGTGAGCTCAGCTCTAGATACAACAATAAGGGATGATTTATAGGCAGGGAGAGGGTCTCGGTGGAAGGCATATGACTAAAAGCAAACACCAGGAAGGGGAGAGTTTTCCCCAAAGCTATTCAGGTAATTCCGGTTTGAGGCAGGCCTAGGTGCTAAGACAGGAAGGATGGGAACTTTTCTAAACTGACCTAGCAGGATTCTTTTGGACACCAGAGGTGAAGCTTACTCATAAAAGAGTCAGAGAAAACTGCTTCCAGGTTGGTCAATGGAGAGCATCTGTCGCTTTCGGTTTTTCCTTTCTGAGACTCAAACAGTCAATAATAGAGGTAAACACTGAAATGATTTTTATTTATTTCACATGTAGAAGTGTTTCTAGGTTGCAGGGTCTTTTATTCTTATAGATACAAATTCATGTTCATGGACTGGAGGTTGGAATCTTGAAGAAGGAAACAGAACCCAGAAGGGGTGGCGTGGCCCAGAGCGGTCCTCTGACAAGATGTGCCAGCTTGCCAGCCATCTGCACTCCCTGGTCCTCTCATCCTTTAGATGCCTGTGTAGGGGTTCTAAATATAATCATCTATCTATTTCGTGTTTCCTGAAGTTTTAGCTAATTGTTCCTTCCCACCAATCTGCATTAAGTTGCTAAATCATGAACCATGAATTATTCTAGAGATTTTGACCCCAGTAACGTCTTTAAAATTTTATTACTTTAATTTATGAATTTTTTTCTAGTGAAACAAGGAGGGAGAAGGAATAGTAGTTGTGGGACTTCAAAGCAGTGATGAATGTTAGTCATATTGCTTGTGAGTGTTTGGCAGCAGCTTAATGGGGCCAACCGGATCTGTGCAGGCAAGACAGCTTTTTGTCCTCCGACAGAAAATGTGCCAGCTACAGCATGTTCACACAACATCTTCTCATCCAGGCTTAGCATTTCTTTTGTATTGGTATTTACAACTAGTGAAAGAAAAAGCACAAACTGGAATAAATACCTGCAAATACTGTGTCAATGAGAAGAAAAGTATCATAGACTGATGAGTTCGGTAATTTTTTTGAAGTAGAATTAAGAACATTCAAGTCTAAGTAAGCACTTATGAATAGAAACTATGATGATTAGGTCCTCGCTTGGGATTTAAATGTTTTCAGCTTCTGATAATAAGAAGTTCTGTGACATTTCCAAGAACTCTAAAAATTCAATGAGTTTCTTTGGAGTTAGTGAGTTACATATTCCTTGAGACATCAGCAGTCGTGAATATGGATGCACAGTCAAAAGATAATCAGCAGCAGATGAGTCACAGAATCCTGAGGCTTTTAATAGCGCTCCAATTTAAAATTCTGAGGCATAAGCCCTATGATTTGGATCCTAAATTTCTGACAAAGACCTATGTGTGAGAATTGCTGTCTTCAGCTGTGTTAGCACTCCTGTTACTTGGAAAAGAGTACCTGATACAACCTAAGGGAGGAGAAGTTCAATTTGGCTCATAGCTTGGGAGAGTTCAGTCCATGGCTGATAAACTCTGATACAGAAACTCATGGCTGAGGGGTTTGGTGGAAAAAAACCGATCACTTCTCAGTGCCCAGGGCAAAGAAAAGTAACAGTGTACAGTGGAAGGAGCAATAGACTGAATTAGACCCATGCCTCCAGAAACCACCCAGGCCAAAGTAGAAGGTCACTTTATTAATCCCTAGCCAGTTCCTAAGCCATTTAAGTTAACAGTCCAGCTTAAGGCTCAGAATTGATGATGGGGTAACACATTGGAAAATGGTGGCCTGTTTATGGGATGGAGCCAGTAGTTTCATAAGGGCACACCTGGAAGGGTACATCATGCCTTAACATACTCTTCCTCTCTTTCCCTCTCTCATCTCTATCTCTTTTTTTTTTCACTATTTTCTGTTGATTATGAGGTGAGCAGATCTGATCCAGCATATACTCATTGCCATGGTGTTGGCCTTGCTGTAGAGCTATAGGGGCAAATGACTAGACTGAAACCTTTGAAACCATAAATCTAAATGTATCTTTCTTCTTTTTAAGCTGTTTTAATATTTTGTCAAAGTGATGGAAAACTAACATAATGAATGCATGTATATCACGACTACTTGAGTGGCTGGTAGTCCTACATGGATGACTTATAGAAACACAGATTGCTGTTGCTGGCCATTTTCTAACTTCACTGATCTATGTTAGGATCTGAGAATCTGACTTTGTCAAGTCCCATGTGATACTGGGACTCATTCATGAAGCACTACATCCCAAAAAGCTCTGCTTTTGCATAGGATACCATATTGGTGAGGGTTAATATTTAAAACATACACTCTGTCTTCAGAGTATAAGACAGATTGAATGGAATAGCAAGGACAGGAGTGAAAAAACCTGGGTGAAAATTGTTCTTAAATGTGCATGCTTTGTTTTTACTGAATTGCTGATGTCTAGACAAGAACTTAGAATTTTTGTTATTGCTTTTGACAGACTATTCTATAAAGACTTTGATATAATCTTGAATTTGATGAGAAGATAATGGGAGCACATGACATGAAGAAATGTGAACAACACATTTTAATAGCAAAGTTTAATTTAACTTAATGATAGCATTTTAAATTTTGTTTTTTTAGACAAGCAGTCTGAATGTCATCAGTTTGCATGCTTCGACTTCAGGTATGTTAGTGACAGAGGCTGGCCGGTGACAGTTGTCAACAGAGTAGCCCTTATCCATTGTGAAAAAAATTTGTAGGATTAGACCAACTTAAAAGTTACCAAGCCAGTGATATTTCCAAAGGTCAACTTGTCTTTTGAAATTGCCTTTCGAATGTTACTAAATGTTGTGTTGGTCATAGTTCATCGACGTCATCCATCAGAAGTAGAACGTAACTTAGATGTGAAGGGGCTGCCTGTTCAGAGCTGCTGAGTCTCCAGATCTGGGGCACAGCAGTGACCGTAAATGGAAGTGTAAGTTGGAACTGTGCAAAATATGAAGCTTAGATAATATTTAATCTATGGTCATTTATTTCTTTTGTCAGAATACAGTTGAAACTTAAAGTATTCAGAAGTAGCATTTGTTGAAAGTCATTTTATTTTGTCCAGATTTCTATGTTGCATTGTAGCAGGGCAAGCTCATATTGCTGAAAAAAAAGCAAAGGCAGTTGCTGAGGTTGTAAGATTTTATAGCACTTGACAGTTGGCAGAGATACATAGATGTGCTCTTTTCTCTCCCAATTTAATCAGGGAGTCACCTGAAAGTCAACAAATTCTTTTAAAGGCACCTAAATTCCACAGGGGACCGGTTAAAATGTTTGTCTTTTTAATTAAAAAATCAATGCTTTTTACCTATTCTCAAAGTATTAAATATAAAATACAAAATATATAATATTTATGTAATATATATTGTTGAAATTACATTATAGATACTCTCAGCCATTAGAGTACACACTATTACTATTGAGTGGACTATTCATTGGTGTTTCTGGAAGAAACTTCTACCTACTGATATTTTAAAAATAAAATCAGTTCATGGTACATTTTAAGTATATATTATGATCACATTCATCAGTGACAATTTGTACCTGTACACCATGTATCTTAATTATTTTTCCCATTCCCTTGTCCTCCTTTAATATTCCTACACCACCATATACATAAGCTTTGTTTCCAGTTTTTCCTTTTTACCTCCAAATTTTTTGTTTCCCTTCTTTGCTTTCCCCTGCCCTCACCCAGTTACTGTTTTCCTTTGAACATTTTCTTCCTACTTTATAATACCCATCATACGCTATGGATCTCATTTACACTTCCAGTTTCTCACCTAGAAAAAGAATACAGTATTTACACAACGGTGTCTTACTTATTTTATTTATGAGTATGGTCTCAAGGTGCATCTATTTAACTATAAATGTCTATAATTTATCACTCTCTATGGCTGAGTAAATACTGCTTACCTTCAAAGCCAAAGACATTGCACTGAACAAAATAAATGCCCATTCAATGTTCCTGAATGAAATCACTATATATATATATATGTTAGTCAGGGTCTCGCTTTGTAGTTCAGGCTGGCTCTGAGCTCACTATGCAGCCGAGGCAAGCCTTGAACTCAGAAATCCTCCTGTCTCTGCCTCCTGAGTGCAGGGATTACCGGCATGAGCCACCATGCCTGGCACTATGGTATGTGGCATTGATTGCTGGTGGGTGTGAGTCATCACGCCCAGCATTGTATGTGGTTATCGGGGATCGAACTCAGGACCTTGTGCTTGTGAGGCAGGTGCTGGAACCACTGAGGTAAATTTTCAGCCCACTAAATATATATCTTAAAAGTGTTAAATAATTAAAAATGTGGAATCATTTAAAATACTTCAATGAAATTATTTTTTAAAATACAATAACATTTTTTAAAATTTTAAATAAACATATGGAGATCTTACGCTGGTCATGACATTTCTGATGTGTTGAATATTCAAGTGAATGTAGAGTTGTCTTTGCTATGATGTGCAAAGTTAAGATTTAGCTAACATATTTCAAATAGTGTCTAACCTGAAAATGTCACGTTTTCTTTTGAAATTATACATGCTCAAGGTTCTTAATTTGAAGCACATCAGGATTAAGCCATGCATTTTAACAGAACTTAGAAAAAATGTGCAGTATCTGACAGAATGTCAACTTCATCCATAAGCAACATGTATTATATACAATAAGATGAATGAGCACGTTGGAAACTATAGTTAAATTGAAATGTTCCCTTCAAATACCATTAGTATTTTTAAAGATCGAATTGTACTATTGTTATACAATCATGAAAGTCAGAAGTTATGTTCACTTGAATCTTTAATGCATGCATTCTTAAATACTGAGTGAATGTCAGTTTAAATTTAAGGATAAATCCTTCCTTGGAAAATTGGTATAATCTTTTTCCTCCAACTTGAAAAATGTTTATATTTGCTCTAATAATGGCTTTCGGCATGTATAAACTTAAACTTTGTACATGTATATGTTTATAAGCTTACAAAATATTCTACATTTCTATTATACCAGTATACTTAGTAAAGATTTTTCAGAAAATGATTTTTGAAAATCCTCACATAGATCAGATAGCCTTAAACAACACAGTGTATATCATTAATTTTCTCTCCCTTTCAATAGGTAAATTCTTATCTTGCACTATAGTTGATATAATTGACATCTTATCTCTAGGCTCTTAAGAATCTCAAAGGCTGTGGGGATTATTTTAAAGTTGAAGGGAAATTATGGTGAATTTTGTACTGTGTATCAGTTCTTGACCTTACTAGCTGGCCTAAGTAACAGGCTAATCAGTTCACCCTGCTTCTTACTATCTCACAAATGAGAGCAAACCAAATCAGAGCTAACATCAATAAATGTACCACCATAGGGAAATGGTGGTGCACTAAATTCAGATAACAAGATTAAAATCAGAACATTTAAGAGTTTCACTTTCTGTAAAGTTATACATGACAATGACACCCAGATATGTGAAAAGCATGGAATTAACAAGCTGAATATGGTTATTCAGAAGTTAAGGTTGGACACTTCATTTTAGTGATGATACAGAGTTCTAGAATATAATTGTCCAGTAAAAACTTCTGTGATCTTAGAAATAGTCACTTATTTTTGCTTTCATTTTATTGCATAATAATTGCTAGCCAGATAGGGCTAGGACAACTAAGAAGTTGAGTTTTAAATTTAAATTTTATTTGAATTCAGTTCACATTAAAATTGAACAACTGTGTGTGGCTAGTTTGTGATGTGGGTGCAGCTCTAGAAAAAAATAAACTTTTGAAATAATTTATAACTATAAAGCTCAACTATGTACATAAGTATGGAAACTTTTAGGATCATTGATACCAGTATAATAATAATGATGGTATCATTGGTGTTGACGAACACCATTGTAATCAACATAGAAAACATATCACACCAAATATTAATTTATGGCAATTTAAAGCAACCTAATCATCTTCATTTTTAAAATTTTGAGATAGAGTTTTGCTAAATTAGCAAGTTGACAAAGTAGTACTTAAATTTGTGATCTTCCTACTTCAACCTACAGTGCAGGGATTGCAAGCACATGCCATGGGTGACATTCTTTGGAGTTTGCTTTCTGTCAATAAGCATTTTGTTTTGAGTGTCATCCATAGATATGATTGGTAGTAGTAGTTCATTTACACTTGTAGCTAACTGGTAGGATAGGTTTTTATACTCATGTTGTAAATCATTTAGCAGTTTATCTATTGGTGGGCATTTGTATGTTTCCACTTCTAGATTATTTTGTGTAAAACATCTATGAATAATAATTTACATATAGTATGTGTATTTATGTACACAAAGTTATCGCTGTGTTTTTGTTTTTCTTGGGCAAGTACTTCAGAGTAGAATTACAGGACTACATGGTAAAGTATGTTCCGTGTTGGATACTGTGTCAATAAATTGGAAATGTTTCAGTTATTGTGGATGAACTTTGATATTTATATGATTAAATTTTATCAATTCCATTTTATACATAAGTTTTCCTTATTAAAATATTTTACATGTAATTTATCATGATGGTCTTCGATGATTTTAGTTTATTTTCCTGTGCTTTTTAGTGCTTATAAGTTGTAAGTATTCAATATAGAGTAATAATATTAAAACCAAAGCCCATGCTTTGTGTCATTTAGAGTTTTTGATTTCTTTATTAACTTGGGCAAAAAAAAAAGTATTTTAGTACATGCTTTCAAGAAGTTGTAAAGAATGATCATAGTTTCTATAGCATTTTCACAAATATTTTGTAATTTCACTAGTACTTGGCAGTGCTTTGTACATTTCTTCACTTTATTCAGTTTATTACATCAACTTCTAATAAACTGGTTCGCTTTCCAACAAAGTACAATAATAATATTAACTTGGTTCGCTATTAACATGACTGATAACAACTGTAACATTTGCACCACAAAGTCCATGACTTTGGTAGCATCAGTTGACCTTAATCCTGGCTACAGAGAAGCTAGAAAAGGCCACTCTCGCTGGAGGGGAGGCCTCAGGAGATGCCAGGAAGACGATCACAGATTTGCTGAGGAGTCTTCAGCCTGTGCGAGTGACGGCAGTCTCAGCTGTTTATTGCACAACTGCCTACTTCCTGGCAGCTGGCTAATTTTTATCCCCCAAATGCCTGTCTTATCTTGGCTCCCATCTTTAAATGATATCGTATTCAAATGCTTGGGAGTAGAAACAAGAAACTGAAGCTTCAGCTGCCAAAATTTGAACACATTGCGAAGATAAATGTTCTGTCCAAACTGTTAAGTAAACAAAATAGCTTGTCCTTCTGGACAATCAGCACATATTCAGCAAATACCTCCCTTAACTCATTTCAGCTACACATGTATAATCCTGGGTACTTATTTAGCCAACGTTTACCTATCATTTGTTTTCATGTAGGCACTTAATCAGGAACTAGGAGAAACTGTCTTGTTTTTCAAATTTGCAAATAAGGTTTTTTTGCACAAACCATAATTTTAAAGGCTCAAAGTTACCATATTGAAAAAAGCGACCTTCTATTTTTTTTTTTGAGACAGGGTCTCGCTTTGTAGTTCAGGCTGGCCCTGAGCTCACTATGTAGCCCAGGCAAGCCTGGAACTCAGCAATCCTCCTGTCTCTGCCTCCCGAGTGCTGGGATGACAGGCGCGAGCCACCACGCCTTGCTGTGACCTTCTAATTTTAAGATGTCATACATGCATTGAAGGAACATTAACCGAGCTGTAATTTTATGTTATGTAAACACTTTCTCCTGATTCATATAAAATAAATTCCCATAAGCATTTTTCCTTCTTCTCCCGTCATTCTACCATTGTTTATGAAGAGCTAGGTTTGTAAACATGTACCGAAGGCAGCAGGATCATTCCCAGAAAAGGTGATTTCGAAGGACTTTATCAACCCTACATTTTGTGTTCTCAAAAGTCGTATCCCTATGATAACCAGTTATGGAACTCATACCACCTTATATTCAGCTATAGTTTATATAGTACTGTCATTTAATCTTCAACATCAGGAGATAGCAGGTTAATAGTATTTATTAAGATGCCTCCCTTGTTTGTTGAGATCATTATTTGTATTTCTAGCCTTTTTCTTCCTTTCCCTAAATCACTCACAAAATCTGTCAGGCTTTAGCTCCCATGTACTAGGATCCCATACTTAATACTGCAAGATTATATATTATATATATCCATATATATATATATATATATATATATATATTTAAATATAAATAATAGGCTTTTGGGCAAGTCTCATGGAAGAACAAACTCTAAGGAAGGACATCAAGAATAAAAGAGATTCTTACGATCTGCCTGAAGGTTTCAGGGACCTTGAATTTGCTCCTCTGTCCCTCTGTGTCGGACACTTTGCCTGCCTCCTTATTTAGCTCCTGTGAATCACGCTGGAGGGTCTATCATAGGTTGTGGTTTGGGTCTGGCGTGACCCCCAAAGCTCCCATGTGGTCAATGGTGGGGCTTTTGGAAGAATCTTAGACCATGGTAACACTCACTTGTTGGTAGATTTGTGAGTTCAACAACTAAGTGTGCAATTCATCAGAGCGTGTGTGTGTGTGTGTGTGTGTGCGCGCGCGTGCACGTAGGGCATTACGTGGAAGGTTGTATCTCCCTCCCCACTTCCCCGTCTCTCTCCTTCTTGGCTGCCATGAGCCGAGTGCTCTCTGTCTGGCCTGGCTTCCACTTCGTTCTGCTCTGGAGCCCACGGAACAGGAACTGTTCCTGTGTCAAAAGAAAACTCTGCTCCTTGAAGTTGTAGGTGTTGAATATTAAGTTGCAGCGACCAGAAAGTGACTGGGACACTATGAAAATTTCCTCTTGGTACCACAGCTTCTGTGTTGTATCAATTTTGATAATTTCCAGTTTTGTTCATTTCTAAGTATTTTTGAACATTTAGTGATTTTTTTTTCATTGAATCATTGATATTTTAAAATGTTATGGTTAAATTTTCACAAATTAGTGGATATTTCAGTTTTTCTCCTGCCATTTATTTGTAGCTAAATCCATTATGATCTGATAAAATACTTTGCATGATATCTACATTTTAAAATCTATTAATATTCAACAGTGGCCTGTCCAGTAGCTTAGCCTAGAAAATGTCACATTTGCACTTGACAGGAATGCGTATTTTGCTTTCATCAGATAAAATGCTGCATATGCCTTTCAGATTTAGTTGATTTGTTAACATTCCTTAATTCCTCTATTTCCTTATTTATTTAATTATGTGGTGGTTTCAGCCACTATGTAGAGTGAGATAATACAGACTCCAACTATTTTGGTACATTTATTCTTCCCTTCAATTCTGTAAACATTTGATTTAAGTCATTAGTAGCTTGTTAATATGTAAGTACACATTTACGATTGTTATAAATTTTGCTGTATTCAAAGTTATAGTAATATGTGGCATTTTCCATTATCTCTTATAACCTTTGATTTAAAATTCCTTTGTGTCTGATAATAGTTTATCACACTTCCTCACTTTTGTTTTTCTATTTCCATGGAATGTATTTTCAACATTTTCCATTCTGATTAGTTTTTACCCTTGGAATTAAAAGGAATCTGCTGTAGACAGCATATGGATACCTTATGTTGTTGTTTAAACTCATTTGGCCAATTTTCATCTTTGGATTAGGGAACTTAATTTATTGACATTTCAAGTAATTTCTAATAAAAAGTAATTTTTACTATTATGCCTTATGGTTTTTGTTTCCCATTGTTCTGTACTACTGATTGTCTGTGTTGCTCGGTTCTGTGGCAGGGAGTCTGAAGGGTGACTGAATGTCGTGGTAAGTAGGGTATGTTGGCCAGGAGGGAGAGAAAGAGAAAAGAGAAAGAAAAAGAGAGGGGAGGAGGAGGAGGGGTGAGGGAGAGAGAGAGAGAGAGACAGAGACAGAGACACAAAGACAGACAGGCACAGAGATGACATACAGAGGAGACAGAGACAGAGAGATAGAAAGAGAGAGGCACAGAAACCCTAGAAACAAAATACACCCTTCAAAGCGATGCTCCCAGTAACCTGCTTTCTTCCAATGTACCACACCTTCTAAAGTTTTCATATTCTCCCAGTAATGGCACAAATTGGGGGCCAAACTTGAAGAACATGAGCCTTTGGATGACATTTAAGATCTAAACTATAACATTGATTTATATCTTGTGTAGTTGATATGTTTCAGGACAATGTAGTAATTCCATTCTCATTTTCTTTTGTGTAAATTAATAAAGGTGTTGATTTCATAATTACCATGTAGGTTACGCTTAGCATCATAAAGGTATAACATTCTAATTTAAATTTTTACTAATTTAATTTTAATCACATAAAGAATCTCTGCTCATGTACAACTTTCTTCAGTACGTTTTAATTAATGATATCACAAAATCACATCTTTGTGTATGTGTGTGGTGGAATTAAACCAAGTTCTCATGTATGGTTTTCAAACACTCTACACTGACATATATTCCTAGCCCTTTAAATATTTTTTGAGAGAGTCTTAAAAAGTTGCCAAGGTGACCTTGAATTTGTGATTCTCCTACTCACTCTCTGTGGTAGGTGGAACTACAGGCATGGGCTACAACAAAATTACATTTTGTTCCTGTTACAGTATTATATCTTTATGCCAGATGTATGAAAAACATAAAATAATATTTTAAATTCATTATTGCACTAAATATGTTGAAAATAGTGAGTCAAAATCAAATTTAACGATACTGCCCTTAGACTAGCAGTTTTACAAAATTATTTTTTAAATTATTTAGAAAAGAAAAAGTAGAGTAACAAACCAAATTAAAATAAAATGGCCTTTGCATATTTTTATTTCATAATATCCATCATACATTCTAGAACTTGTTAAGGGAAACAAAGCTTATGTATTTAGAGGGTGGAGGGTTGTGGTGTGGGGAGGGGAATAGGAAAAAATGAGAATTAAATTGTGTCATATACTGGTACAAATTCCCGATATCGAGTGTGATCATGATGTATATATACAATGCACCAATAAAGATTTTTAAAAATGGCCTTAGCACCTTTTGTAATTGTTTCTGTATTTACTTTGTCTTACTTTATTCCCATTGTCCAAACAAATACCCAGCACCCAAAGTTAAAGAACAAAAAGTTTATTTTGGCTCATGGTTTGTCAAAGTTTCAATCTCTAATTCACTGGTTCCAAGCTGGGGTGCCTTGAGGGTCTATCACAGAAGAGAAACAGTTCAGGTCAGACAGAAGGCAGCAGAAGCAGTAAGCAGCAAGCTTGCCAGTTATATTCTATCCAAGCTACTCACCCTTAGAGTGCATAGCAGTCACATGGTGTGGGAGGGTACCTTTAATCCTAGTATTGCTCTGAGTCAATCCCAGTCTTACATTCTTCATTCCTGCATTACATATTTTAGATTCAGCCGCCTCTGCAAAGCACCACCTATGACCATATATATGTCTTTTGGGGAAACATCTACTTACAAGCAATAACATACCTTTACTGAGTTCTTTGTTTTCTGTACATCTTCAAGTTATTTTCTAATGTTCTTTTATTTCAGCTTGCAGCATTCTTGTTAGCATTTTTTTTCCAGAACAGCTCTAGTAATAATGAATTTCCATCTTTTATTTGGAAATATTTAATTACTTTACACATTTTTGAAAGATGATTTTGCTAGACATAGGATTCTTAGTGGACAGTTTTTCACATTTATCTTTGTGTCTCTTTTTGCACTTTGAGACTTTTGGCCTCTTCCTTGTGTTCTTCCAAGTCTTCAAGGTGAAATTTCTTAAGGTTTGTGTCCTCCCAAAACTCATATGTTGAAACTTCTCACCATGATGGTATTTAGAGGTGGAGGTTTTGAAAAAGAAGATGAAGTCTTCATGGTGAGATTAGAGTTTTCATTAGTAAGGATAATGTCTCTGTCTTTCTACCTTGTGAGATTATAGCAAAAAGGTGCTCTTCCAGAAACCAGGAAAGGATCTTTTATTGACCACTCAGTATATGACACTCTCACCTACAAAACCAGTCTCCAGAGCTATGAGAAATAAATGCTGTTCAGTCACTTAGGCTATGGTATTTAGCTGTGATAGCCTGAATAAACCAATGTACATGCCTTGTGATTATTTTGTTTGTTGATCTTTGCTTTTGTTATTTGACTATGGTGGGCTGTCTGAATGCCAGGGATTGGCCTCACTTGATGTATGTATACCTTACAGACCATACTGAACTTTCCTGAACTGGTTTCTTTCCCCAGAAATGCACAATAATTTTCTTTTTTTTTAATTGAATACTTTATTGGTATGTTTTATATACAGCTCACAATCACAGTCAACATTGGGGAGCTTATACCAGTATATGACAAGAGTTAATTCTCATTTTTGCCCATATCACTACCCACCCAGAATCCCCACCCCCTATATACATGTTCTTTCTTTTTCTTTCCAAATCATATTTATTCTTTCCCCTTATTATGTTCTCCTACCACAACCCCTTTGAATATTTCCCATTTCACAAAATCTAACATGCATTCTAAAGCTCATTTACATGTACAGGTTCTCATACCAAAGAAAAGATATGGTATTTACGTATCTGTGATCCATTTATTTCACTTATTAGTGTATCCTCAAGGTGTATCCATTTGCACATAAATAAATGAAACTTGTTATTCTTTATGGCAGAGTAATACTCCATTTTATTAAAAAAAAACCCTCACATCTTCTTTATTCAGTCTCTAGTTGATGGGCATCTGGGTTGTTTCCAAGATTGGGCTATCACAAATTGAACTGCTATGAACATGGGTGTACATATGTTTTACAATATGAATCTTTTAATTCCTTTGGGTATATTCCTAGCAGGGGTAAAGCAGGGTTAAGTGGGACCTATAATCCTGTAATTCTGAGGAATCACCACACCGATCTCTACAATGGTTGCACAAGTCTACAATCCAACCAACAGTGGTGAAGGGCTCCTTTCTCCCCACAGCTTGCCAGCATTTATTATTGGTTGATTTCACAATAGCAGGCATTCTTTATGGAGTGATTGTTTTCATCTGCATCTCTCAAATGACCAGTGATGTTGAACATTTCTTCATATGCTTCTTGGCTGCTTTGACTCCTGCCTCTGAGGAGTATCTGTTCATTTCAGAAGCCCAATTTTGAATAGGGTCTTTAAACTTGGGGGGACTGATTTGTTTACATTCTTTATATATTCTAGGTAGTAGCCCTTTGTCTGACAAACAGCTAGTGAAGATTTTCTAAATTCTGTATATGTGGCAGTTATTTAATGTTTTATTCTTTAAAATGTGATTTCTAAAGTAAGAAAAAATAGAAAATTAAGTGGGGACAAACAGAAAATAAATGACTGAAGCAAAATAGGTGGATGCTGGTATACTAAATTCATTGGAAATGACTTTGACCTTATAGGGAGGGCCTTCTAAAGCAGAGACAGGGTGATCAAAGGTGTTACCACTTCTGTAAACACCTTCATAATCAGAATCAATAACCAGTGGTCAGAATATTAGCTCCTGGCATTTTGAGGAGAGGGTCCCTTTTTCACCCTCATGCCCATAGTCCTGTCCCAGCTGCTCCAGACACACACGCATCTTTGCCTGGCATGGGTTGGGCCTGACCGCAGAGCAGCTGCTATGTACTGAAAGCTGAAATAAACCAAAATTCATGAGTCACTATCAAAGCCTTTCCCTGGAATTTGAACATGTTGGAATAGCTCTAGAATTAAATGGTAAAGATTGTTTTGCTGATGCACCTTACATTGCTATCTTTCCAAAATCTTTGCTGGTTTGCTTTCCTTTTTAGGGAACTGGATTTGGAGTTCAGTTCCCAATCTAATGTCTCTAACTTCATTGAAAGTTCCATTTCTTTGGTGTGTAGGTTCTGAGCTGGATGTTGATTCTGATTATCTTACCATAGTGAACCAACCAGAGTGAATAAATACTTTCTGCCATACAGCTGATGAAGATGGATTAGCTTTCTCAATGCCTTATTACTTTTGTTTTTATGTAGGCAGATTTCTGGTATGTCTTTTATGAAGTATATAAAATAAAAGAAAGCTCAGATTCCTCAGCTCTAACCTCCAAGAAAACTTGTTTGAAATTTCGGAGAAGCAGATACAGCAGCAAAACAAATGAAATCTAAACTAAGAATCAAGATAAATAGTATAGTACCTTGAGAATATAAGATCTAGTTTTTTCAAAACAACTTCTTTTAATAATCAAGATTTTCTATTGCTTGCTCCTCACATGTGCCATGATTTCTGATATACTCTAAAATCAGTGACTGATGTACTGTAGTATTAAGGGATATCCAAAGGGGGAAAAAGTCAATACGTATTGTGTGTGTGTGTGTGTGTGTGTGTGTGTGTGTGTGATCACACATATGATGAGAGAGAAAGGGATGGGGAGATTTAGGCCCAGTAAGCCTCCTATATATGGCTCCTAGAAAGCCTAGAAGTCTTTAGGGCAGGCTGACGGGCTGAAGATGGAGCTACAAATTGACATTACAGTTTTGAGTATTAATTCTATAGACTAGCAGGCAAATTAGACAAGTTTCTCTGTTGCATGAGAATTCTCTCTTCCCCGAGAAATCTCAGGGTTTACTCTCAAGTTCCAAAATGATTAAATGAGGCCTGCCCACGTAATGGAGTATCATATGCTCTGCTCAAAGTAATTGGATCGGTAAGTCCTGATTGAAATGTTAATCATAGCCAAAATGTATACTCACAGCCATACTGGTATTTAAACAAAGTATTTAAACACCAGTGTAGATGAGTAGACACACAAAATCAACTATCTCAGAGATATTAGAAGCATTGTGAGACATTATTTTAAGGGATGTGACTTTCTGAATTAAGAGCCACATTACAAAATAAAACATGTATAGACTATCTACAGTGTGTGTTTCGAGGTCAAATACATAGAGATTTTGTTGCTCATCTAAAACTTTTCTCTAGATAAATTTTAAGCGTGTTAACTGTACTTTGTGAGAAAAGAGACACTATGCAGATACATGGAAGAAAGTCTCATTTGCTCAGTGACATGTCTGTATGGGCACATAAGTCTGCTTAGTGTGTTTCCTTTGAAATGGAAGCAGAGATTTGGAAGTTATCCCAGAATCTTATAGGGCAAAAAGCTGTTGATATTTATGCAAAGGCAGAAAAGTGTAGAAAAATGCTTGGTTACCTTTCAGTCGTGCTGAGCTGTAGTTTAGCAACCTGATGATCCCTGTCCCTAAAGGAAAAGTGGCCCCTTTCATGTGGCATTCAATGTGAAGCCACTGTTCACTGAACACACATGCGCATTATTATTCTCAGCATAGCTATTAGAGTATCTGTGGACATTAGGCTTGTCCATCAGCTTTCCATCTCTGTGATAGAAGACATCTATCATAAACTTATAGCAAAGAAAAGTCTTGTCTCATTTCCAAAGTTTCGTTCCATAGGTATTTGGCCCTTTTTTCTCTGAGTCTGTGGCAAGATAGAACATCATGACTGTGCGGGTACCTGGCAGTGGCCCTCTGGTCACTTCTTACCTGCCAGGAAACAGAAAGTGAGAGAGGAAGGACCAGCAGCCCAGCAGCCCAATGTCCTCCAAGTAGATCCTACTTTCGTTGCTTTCTGTCACCTCCCAATAATACCAAGGGCTGGGAACTAAATCTTCAACATACGGGCCTTTGATCAACATTGAACTGCAATCCGCAATGGTACAATAACCTTTGCACAAGTTAAGGTTCAAAATCTGGCCATGATAAATAATGTTTTTTTTTCTTCACTTGCCCATAAGATCTGGTGAAAATAAAACCTCCTGGAAGACTAGAAATATCTTGTCTCCTCTTATGTTTTTCTCTAGGAGCAAGTATAAGACAGGACAATAAAGATAACAATATGAAAAGAACATCTCTTGAAAAAGATCTTTTTCCAAATCACTTAATATTACATCATGAAATTTTAATCTTATTCGAATGACAGAAGCAAATTGTATCATACATAAAACCCCTCAGGTGCATGGGGACGCCACAAAGGGGGCATTTGTACTTATGGATTAC
>PVIC010035041.1:0-18635 GCA_004025085.1 Thryonomys swinderianus | reverse complement strand
TTTCATTGAATCTTTGAGCTGTAGTTCATTGAACCATGAATGTGAAGCCGTGGATGTGAAAGGTCATCTGTTTTACTTGAGCCCAGCTGTTATCTGGGATTTTAAGACATGTGAAGAAACATGAGTGACTGTCTGATTTAGAAGATCCCATTTTTAGCTGAGGAGACATTACAGTGACTCAGCATAATTTCTGACTACCGCAGCAATTGAGCCTCTCATTTCGGGAACCTCACTTTTGTTTTCATATATTAAGATGAAGTATTTATATTGAAATAATATCAGGTCTCTTTTAGTTCTAATGTTTGATACGTTACTAATTTGATCTGAGTGGGCTGCCATAACACATACCACATAGTAGCTTATAAACAACAATGTATCTCTCATATTTCTGGGGTCTGGGAGGACAAATGTCATGGGAGATTTGATGTCTGGTGAGGGCTCACATCCTGCTTCATAAACAATGATATCTTTCAACTTCTTAACATGGACAAAGAACAATCTCCTTTGGATCTCTGTTATAAGGACACTAATCTCACTGGTGAGGATTCAGCTCTCATGACTGAATCACCACTGTCCCCTCAACAAAATGTCTCCAATTTACAATACCACCACCTTAAGGGGTCAAATGTCGACATATGGCTAGAGCGGGGCAAAAGCTTTTAGACCATAAGAGTTACCCTCCAGTAAGCTTTCATAGGCCCTGACTTTATGAATGTGGTCAAAACACAGGTAACCTGTGAAGTCATTCATTCTGCTAATAGTGCCAAAGAGGAGAGAAACTTAGAAGAAATAAATTTGTGTTACTTTGCAGTACCAGGGATTGAACTCAGGCCCTTGTGCTTCCAATATAGACATGGTACCATTTGAGCTAAATCCCCATCCCTAAATTATTTTTCTTTAAAGAAACATTTTAATGGTAGAGAGGGAGAACTTTGCAAGAGAGAAAATAAATCTTTGTGTTTCGCTTTTCCTCTGTTGAAAACTCCATTTCTCTTAACTCTTGCATCTGCTTTAGGTGGTAGAGCCTGAATCTTGCATGGTAATTTACTGATGCTTTTTGTGCCACTGAATATTATTATTTAAAAAGAACTGTGTGTAAAAACACCCAACAAAACTATATGTAAACAAGAACGAATAACCTTTGTACATGTTTTGAACCTGAATAAATAAAATAGAACATCTTTGTACTTCCTGAAGTGAAGGCTGAAGGTCATCTTGCCTCACCCTGAAGAGGTAAAGTAACTTTGCTCAGCAGGCCCAACTAAAGAGAGATAAAACCATAAGTAGACTCTAGTTTTCACACTACCGAGTCGGTCCTTCTACATGGAAATTACATGAATCGGAACCACATTTCAGGGAAGGTTCTGTAAGAGAGATTTACTCTGATTAAATGACTTTACAGCAATTATTCCAAAGGCAGATAGAATTGTCCTAGGAGTAGGGAGAGGAAAAGCTGCTCATAGGATCTTACAGAATACTTCAAGGCTAAAGACATTTTTCAGGAGGTAGAATTTATAACATTACGTCCAAATATGTGTGTTTCATCTTAATACCTGTTATGGAGTCAAACATGGGCTCCTTCAAATTCAAATGTTGAAATCTTAACTCCCAGTGCTTCAGAATGTGGCTGTATTTGGAGAGAGATCATTAAAGAGGTCACTGGAGTTAAATGAGGACATAAGAGTGGATCCTGAGCCATGTGATCTATCTGACTTATCTAGAGACAGCAAGGCATGTGCACAGGAAAGGCTATGTGAGGATGAACCCAGCGGTCTGCTATCTATGAGCCAGGGAGTGAGGTGAGGGAGGTGCTAAACCTGCTAACACCTTGGCTGTGGATGTAACCACTTTCAGAACTGAGAGGATAAATCTTTGTTAAATCACTCCATCTGGGTTATTCTGTTATGTAGCCCTAGCAACTAACACAATACTTATTGAACCACACTTTCTGAATACTTCTCACTATTTTTCTGGATGTTTTATTGTCTAAAAACATTCTGCTTGCAGCTTTGTGCAGTTACTGCGTGCAGTACATACATGCCTTCATGTGGCTGCTTCGGGCACTGTCTCTATTGAAAATGACTGAGCCAAACCCCCTCTCTAGAGCCCCGCTTTTCACTCCCAGCTTCCTTGTCTCTTCTGGGATCCTTCTCAGGAGGTCATAGGTACTGAAAAGTAGAATCCCTAGACCTAAATGCAAGAAGATGAACATTTTTCTTTTTCACTGAGACAGAGTCTTGCTATATAATTCAGGTTGGTCTTGAACTTATTATGTAGCCCAAGCTGACACACTCTTGCCTCAGCCTCCTGAGTAGTGGGAGTATAGGTATGCACTACCATGTCCAGGTTGGTATTTTCAAATTAGCATGTAAATTATTAAGTAAACAAATGCTGAGGGATTTTGGCCAGGATATCATAGGGAAGGTGGAAAATTAATGTTGATATCAAAAGCATAAAGAAGGCAGATACTTTTATTTCTTAGAATTAAAATAATCATTCTTCTGCTTCTGTATCTGCTGCTGCTATTCCCCACCCCCAGAAAGCTTTGGATTGCCCTTAGGGTCACTTGCCTCAAGTTATTTTGCATCACTGTTTATACTGCTCAAATGCTTGATAAGGTCCCCTCCACTGGTGAAGAGTAAGCAGGATCCCATTTTACTGAGTCAGCATTTTGGAACTGCTGTTCATACTTTTTGTGAGTGTCTTGTTTTGGGTGTGAGAAAAGAAAAAGGGTCTGGTGTCAAGGAAATCAAGCAGTCCTCTCTGTCTTACTCTGCAATCCAGACACTAGTTTTTATTTATTTACTTTGATTTGCAATGAATTATTGAATGTACTAGGTGCCTCGCACTTTGCTCAGTGTTTCTCTGCATTCCATTGTTTAGTCCTTGCATTGCAATTATGAGGCATGTCTTTACCTGCTTTATGTACAGGAAATGGAAGAGCTAAGGGAAGGTCCTAGTAATGGTTAAGGCTGAGGTCAGGCTGGAGCATACCTGCTGGGTGTTTCTCATGGGCAGCACCATCTTTCAGTCTTTCATGGTGAATATGTGCTGTGACTCTGCAAGAATACTGGGCAGAACATGATGTTTCTTCAACCATTTAACCCTAAAGTTTTTACTGTCTCTTTCCACCTTTTTCGAGTGGTGAGTTATCCACCAGAAAACTCATCCAGGAAGAAAAAAAAATTGTTCCAAATAGATCAACTTACTTGTTGATTTAGGGTTGTACCTTGTAGATAAGGATATTGTCTCTACACTTTCAAAGGAGGCATTCTAAGCTAAGTGTCTTGGTGCACACTTGTAATCCTAGCTACTTGGGAGGCTGAGGCAGGAGAGTCACATGAACCCATTACGTCAATGGTGCAATCTGTTAGGGTCAGTGGGTCCCATTGTCATTCTACTACCCACTCATCTCCTGTGTCCAGAGGTCAGGGATCCCCTCTGTTGAGATGATGTTCCATGGGATCCATGTTGGTGGTTTAGCCACTGGGTGGTGGTCCTGACTGAGACGCTATGGGAAGGAAGGGCAAATTCCACCCAGTGAGAGACATTGCCCTTTGTAGGATGAGCGGGTCTCACCAATAGTGAGAGGTCAGGATTGAACTTCTGTCACAGAAACCCGAGAAGATGATATTGCATTGCCTCTGGGCTGGCGGCCAGGGTCAGTCAGTGAGTCACTGTAGCTGCAGCCATGGAGTCAAGATTCCAGCACCTGTGAAAACAGCTGTCCACAGTGGGAGCCGTAAAGCGTTTTTGCTCCTCTTCACCTCCTTTGCTTCCCGCTGGGATCTGGATCTCTGGCTGACCTCTCACCTGATGTCTGCCAGCAGCTCTCACCTCTTCCCAGGATTTTTTTCCCCTATGTTATGCAGAGAAAATTTATGTTTTTGCAAAAAAAAAAAAAAAACCCTAGACTAATACATACCCTTTTATCAGCGTTTATCAAGCTGTTGGCATGAAAGGTAGTACTAAGCAAGAGATGCAGAAAGAGTTAAACTGTGGCCCATGAAAGGGAAATACCATGTCAAGATAGAGGAAGCAGTGTCTGGTAAATCTGTGGCACAAGTGTCCACATGCAGACCACTCAGGCTGGGTTTTCACTCAGGGAGAGGACTCGAACTATGTCCAAGGTCTCTGGTACCAGTTATTGGGGGTTACCAAAGTGCCTTGACACTACGTTTGCCCCCAATCTTTGTTTGTAAGGTCAGGAGACTGAAGTACACCTCATGTGAATAATTAGCTCTGGTTCTTTGTTCTCTCCCCTATCTTTCTTCATCCTACGATGAAACAGTTTGAAGGGAGAAATAATCATATCTATATTACCACACTTAATAGTCCAATTAAGTTTGCTTTTCCTCCCTTCCTCCCTAATTTCAAAGAGCCTTCATTCTGTAAGAATTAATATACATTTACTTCATGGGAGCAGGCAAAGATGTAAAACCAAAAGCAATATTTGTCAATAATCAGGTTACCATAGATTTTTTTTGGTCTTTGGTATAGTTTCTTCAAGAATTGTTTTCTGTTCATTAAAATTTATATTAACATGATTGAAGTTAGAAATTAATAATGTAAAAAGATATTTACATATATACAATGCTTATACATATTTGTATTAAATATCCTGCTTTGACCACTTAAGTTTTTATTTTCCATTTTATAAAAGAAACTCTGAAGACAGCAGTTTTATGGCTATAGAACAGCCTATCATATGATACATTTTTGTGCTTTTCTCTCACACTATCTGAACTTTTTCCACATAATGAAGTGATGAAATTGCAAGTATTTCACTTGTTCACAAATTTATTCTCACACATCTAATTGCCCTTTAACTTTAATGTGACTACCAGTTTAAGAAATATAAAACAATTTTAAGTTTATAAAAGTATATTGTTAAGTTGTTTTCAGAAAGATTTCACTAATATTTTACCAACATTACTTTAAAATGCCAATCTAAGTATTCTGCTTTTAAAGTATATTTACTTATTTGATAATTATTATTTCAGTGCTGTTACAATTCTGCTCCTGTTTTAATAGTCAGAGTTGTCACTCATCTGTTATTTTAGATTTACAGTTGCATGGCTAAGTAGGAGAAAGAAGTAGATGATTTAAAATGTAAGATGTATTTAAAGTACATCTTTTATTGGAAAAATACCTACTATAAATTACCTATTTTAAGAAGAGTATGCTGATTATAATTTCTTAGTATTATTCAATAACCCAAGGAATGAGTGTATGTTGTCTACTTACTGCAAAAGCAAATTCTATGCATGTATTTTGTATCATGCTGTAAACCTGCTCTCGCAGGATTCTCTTTCAAAGTTCAGTAGTTTAATATGAGTCTAAAGATCATAACAGCTTTTTCTTGTCTCCAAAAAGTAATTTCCCCAAAGCAATTGAAAGCTATAAAACTAGCAATTACTAGATAAGTTCCACTGGCAAAATGAGACATTTGGGGCTGTTAAGTTACATGATTTGTGTGGAAAAGGATTTCAAAAGCTCAAAAAGTGACGACCGAAGTACCATTGACCCAGACAACACACGGAGGAAAAATTGCTTTTTGTTTCCTTTTGTTGCAAAGATGTTGACTGTAAATTGTCTGGATGGCCTCATAATAAAAGTATTTTTCACAGCATTTTTTCACACTGAATACAACTATGTCCTCAAGGTCTTTTACTATAATTTCTAAAGTACAGTGAGGTTTTAGAACAAGCAACTCTTCAGACACAGGTTTTATCAACCCTGTGTGTGTGAACTATTGTCACTGGTTCACGTTACAAACAAAAAATATTTTGTAGAACAGGTAATTTAGAAAGAGTAACACCTTTTAGACTTTAGTCTAAATTTCATTTAGACTCAGGTGTCACTTCTAGAAGAGGGAATCTCAGGACACCTTCAGTATATGCTCATGTATGTTGCCTCATCTTTCCTTTACTTTGGTATCCCTCTCTCCGGGGACTGGAGTCAAGCAAGATTTATCTTCACACCCAGTTGAATTAAGAATGTATTAAAGGGCCAGAGATTTAGCTCAGTGGTTCCGGCGCCTGCCTCTGAAGGGCAAGGTCCTGAGTTCGATCTGGTAACCACATACAATGCTGGGCGTGGTGACTCACACCCAACAGCAATCAATACCATATACCACAGTGCTGGGCGTGGTGGCTCACGCCTGTAGTCCCAGCACTCAGGAGGCAGAGGCAGGGGGATTGCTGAGTTTGAGGTTTTCCTGGGCTACATAGTGAGCTCAGGGCCAGCCTGAACTACAAAGCGAGACCCTGTCTCAAAAAAACAAACAAACAAACAAAGAATGTATTAAAGGTCTGCATATGCAAGCATACTGTTTATGAAATATAGACTGGAAGATTATGCTCAGAAGTTTAAAAATGTCAATGATTATTTGATATTATTGCTAAGGTTAGCTGAAGAGAATAACAAAAAAATTAAAATTTTGCTGTGAGGATATGAGAGATTATAAATCAGCATTATCTAGAGGGAAAGTTGGCAGTATGTATCAAAAACCATAAAAACATCCATCTTCTCTGATCCAGCAATTCCATCCACTAGGAATCTATCTTAAAACAATAAACAGTTTTTCAAAGAGATTTATGTACAAATGTGCATTGTATCATTGTTTCTAAAATCAAGAAATTGGAAATAACCTAAGAACCCAGTAATAAGAAAATATCGTTGAAACATTGATGACACCCAACTATTTAGCCCCCAAATAATAATTTTATATTAAACATGTAATGATTTATAAACCAGATGTATCAATAATCCCATGGTAGAAGAATGGTTAATGAAAAACTATCACACTATATTCATTAGAGGAGAAAACAATCACATAAGGAAACAGTGAACAGAACATTTCCTTCTTTCAATGACGATGAATGTAGAGCTCTGCATTAAGTTGAGTAACATGTATTATGCCTGACTGTGGGAATATGGATTATTTTAAATGCATCTTTGAGAAGTTGAGCAGTGAATTCCACTGCCTGCCAGCAGCCTTCCTACCATTGGATCCAGACCAGAAGCCCATGGAACCCCCATTCCCCTGTGGGCGAGTCTGAATAAGTGCCACCGAGGTCACCCAGTGACTTCTGTCACCATCTAGCAGCCTTCCTGTCATTGGATCCAGACCAGAAGACTGTGGGACCTCAATTCCCCTGTGGGACAGTCTGGGTGAGCACTGCAGGGGTCCCACAGTGACTTCCACTGCCAGCCAGCAGCCTTCTTCCCATCAGATCCAGACCAGGTTAGAAGCCCACAGTACCCCCATTCCCCTGTGGGTGAGTCTGGGTAAGCACTGTGGAGGTCACCTAGTGACTTCTGCTGCTGTCTAGCAGTGTTCCTGCCATGGGATCCAGACCAGAAGCCCACAGGACCTCTATTCCTGTCTGCCCCAAACTGGGTAAATGCCACAGAGGTTGCACAGTGACTTCCACCTCTGGCCAGCAGCCTTCCTCCCATTGGCACCAGACCAGAAGCCTGTGGGACCTCCATTCCCACTTGGGCGAGTCTGAGTAAGTGCTGCTTAGGTCATGCAGTGATCTTTTTTTTTTTTTTTTTTTTTGAGATAGGGTCTTGTTTTCCAGTTCAGGCTGGCCCTGAGCTCACTATGTATCCCAGGCAAGGCTCGAACACAACAATCCTCCTGCCTCTGCCTCCTGAGTGCTGGGATTACAGGCATGAGCCACCATGCCTGGCATTGTAGTATGTGGTACTGATTTTTCTGGTGGGTGTGAGTCACCACACCCAGTATTGTTTTATGTGTTTATTGGGAATCGAACCAGGAAGCTTGCACTTTCTAGGAAGGCATGTGAACCGCTGAGCTAAATCCTCAGCCCCATGCACTGATTTTTTTGGTGCTGGCCAGCAAAATAGAAATGAGAAAAAATTCAAAAACTCAGATACAAAGATCATCACTACAGGTGAATTCAGGGAAAAGGGAAATGCAAATTGAAGCTCAATCACCAGGACTCTGATCTGGTAACAAAAGCAGATCTACTAAATGGAAATCAGAACTGATCTCTGAGATGAAAACAGAGATGCTGTCCACAGTGAAATACATGATTAAAGAGGAGATCAGGGATGCGATAGAATCTGAGAAAACAAAAGCAATGGAACTTTTTCAACAGCTTCAGGGTTCCAGGCGATCAAAACAAGAACAAAAAGTTTGCAAAGTAGGATGAGAGAAGCTGAGGACCAAATTTCAGACCTAGAGGACAGGATCATAGTCAATGAACAGGAAAGGAATAACTTATGGAAAATGGCAAGGGATGATGAGAAACCAATCAAAAAGCTCCTAGATGACTCAAAGAAGAATAACATAAGAATGATTGGAGTCACCAAAGAAGCAGGAGACATTGCAAAAGACATAAAAATGTTCACAGATATAGTGCCAGAAAACTTCACAAGAAAAGTAAAAGAATTGGACATAAAGATAAATGAGGCATATAGGCCTCCAAATGGCCATGATGTTAAAAAATCTAAACCTAGGCATATAATTATCAAATTTTTAGATATCCAAAAAAAGAATGAGATTCTGAAAGCAGTTAGACAAAAGAAGAAACCACATACAAAGGGAAACCCATAAGGATCACAACAGACTTTTCAATGCAAATACTCAATGCAAGGAGAGCCTGGAGTGAAGTGTTTAAAGTCTTGGAGGAAAATAGCCTCCAATTTAGACTGATGTATCCTGCAAAACTATCTTTCAAAATAGACAGAGAAATAAGATACTTTCATGACAAAGAACACCTGAAAGACTTCATAAATATAAAACCTTTTAAAAACATTCTAAAGAATATCATGGAAAAACAAAATGAAGGTCATAACTTCATGAGACCCAGTAGAGTGAACCCAATGGGCAAGACAAGAAACTGAATAAGAATGGGAAAAGCAAAGAATACAAAGAATACACTGGGCAAGACAAGAAACTGAATGAGAAGGGGAAAAGCAAAGAATATAAGAGCCAAGAACAGAAAACACCAGTTGAAACAAGTAATAATAGCTCCTTTGTAGGATTATGATAAAGACTATATGGGTTTAAATGCTTGTAGATAAGACACCACACAGTACCTGGATTTTTTTTTTTTTTCAGAACCAGGGATCAAACTCAGGATCTTCTTTTTTTTTTTTTTCCTTTTCTTTGAGACAGGGTCTCACTTTGTAGTTCAGGGTGGCCCTGAACTCACTGTGTAGCCCAGGCAAGCCTCAAACTCAGCAATCCTCCTGCCTCTGTGTCCTGAGTGCTGAGATTATAGGCATGAGCCACCAGGCCCGGCTCCAAATTCAAAATCTTGCACTTGCCAGATAAGCAGTGAAGCCACTGAGCTATGTCCCCAACCCATACCTGGATGTAATAAGTGATATGGAAATATTATAGTTCAGTGTTCTTTTGTATTTTGTATCATCACACTGAGAAATAGAATACAGTTCTGCAAAAGCTTTCCATCACCATGACAAAAGTCCCAAGAAAATTATCTTGAAGGAATGGTTTATTGTAGCTCACAGTTTGAGAGGGTTCAGTCGGCGGTTTCATTGCTGTAGATCTGAGAGATATAGAACATCACAACAGAAGGATGCAGTAGAACAAAACTGTCCCCTTCATGGCAGTCAGGAAGGGGACAACTATGCAAAGAGCCAGAGTAGAAGACAAGGGAGCAAAAATAGTCCTCCAGGTCATGGCCCCCATGAACCAAACACTTTTCTAGGCCTCACCTTTAAATATTATTGTGTTGGGGATCAAGCCATCAATCTGTGAGTCTCGGGGGGGGGCATTTCATATCTAAACCATGATAACTTCTACCAGTAATTGCAGATTACTTTGGCAGTGAGTTTTAAGAGGATGTGATAGAAATTTCACTGGAAGAGGGAATATTAGAACCTTTGGTATATTCTCTCACTTTGTAAAATCTCTCTTGATGGCTCAGATACCCACCCCTTTTCATCACGAAGATGAAAAGTACCTGCTCAGTCAGAGATGCTGTCTAGCATCATGTTATTCTAATCTACGCATGTTGCTTTCCTCAGAGCACTTCTCCAACCTCTCTACCCTGATAATTCTCATGCCAAATTACTATTTTATTCTGTTTGCTTTTATATTCATTAAGAATCAATAATTTTGTTCATCCAACACTTGTTAAAGCTTTCTTTTCATATTGGTACCTTCCAAACCACTCTGGAATTTCAGAAGTCCTGACCCTTCCCCCACGAAGGGGAGAGCCATCCAGGCTATGTCAGCAAGTTGCAAAATGGCCCTGTGATTTGAGGCAGGAAACACTCATTTGTGAGAACATTTTCCTTCCATCATGGGGAAACCCAAAGAGGCCAGCTCTTGGTTGTACTCTCTACCATCTGCTTTGGAAATGAAATTAAAGGTATTTAGGATATGTGAACTAGCTAAAAGCCTGTGTCTTTAGAGAAAGTTACCACTTTTTTGTGAAAAAGGTATATACATCGCACAAGTTCTGTAGCTTTTTTTCCAGTACAGTGGTGGTAAAGTCCTGATCCTTTGTCAGTTATGCACTTGGTCATTGGACTTTTGTGACTACACTTTAGGATTCCTGCTTATCAAATGCTGACTATAAGAGGAAAAATGTTACCACATTAACTTATTAATCTTTCATATATGACAGTAGTATAAAAATTGACAGAAAGCTTAGATTTCAATATTCTTTTCAAGCTGAATAAGTGAAACATTATTTTCATTGACTACCACTATCCATTTAAAAATGTCAGTGATTCTCAAAGTTCTATTTGCAATGAAATTATATTTTAAAAATTAAGCATGATGATTTGGAAAGTATAAGATATGTGAGTGGAGTAAGATATTTAGTGTGAAAAGATATCTAAATGTTCAGAAAAAAACCCTGACTTTTTCTGATACACAGATGACTGTATATCTGCTCCTCAGACTGTATTATCTCAGGCAAGAGAGAACAGTGGAGGAAATAAACCTGTTCAGAACCTGTCCAGGACACTTTGCTAGAAGTTACTCATGGATTTCTATAATTTTTACTTATCCTCTTAGCTCTGTCTAGAACAAAATTATGAAGAAAAAATAACTAGCTGTTATTATGTTATTAAACCTATAGTGGAAAGAAACTAAGAGATATAAAAAGATGAAAAATTTCAACCTGAGGGAGCATCACAAAGGGCATTGGTTACTGTTTCTTCTAGATACTTACACCAGGTTCAGGCTGGCATGAAATCCCAGAGAATCCAATCATCTTGACCACTCTTGTTCCACCAAAGAAAATATTCTTCCTAGAAGTTTACTTTCCTGGGCTGTATTTTCAGTGAAGGCTGAATGCAGACTTAAATGAGTGAAGAAAACTTCCTGTTTCAACCATGATGAAGTGTATGGACTGGTACTGGCATTCTCTCCACTGTGCACAATGGAACGTGCATGCACAATAAATCTTTCAGATGTTGCATGGTCGGTTTCTATGATCCCTGAAACAAAGGGAGCAAAGATGAGGCCCCAGCCCTCTGCTCTAGGTGTGTTTCAGACCTTGGCACAAGGACAGCGTGTCCATCTCACTGAGCTGCGCTGCAGTTGTTTGTATACTCTCCTTATTCCCTGGGGGTGACTTTGTGAGGCTAGACTAGGAGCTATTGGGGTGTGACAGTTCAGAAAGAATTTGTGAGCTGAAAGCTATTAGACTTCTAAAGGAGTTGGAAGATTTCTCAATTTCATCCACTCAAAGTGGACAGACCTCTTTTTATACTGCACATATGCAACCTCAGAAAGGCGCTGTTTGGGAGGTTAGGCCTAACTCAGCTCTAGAGTTAAATGGAGCTCAAGGTACCCAATAACAAAGCCTAAAAATGACTTCAGGAAGATAAGTCTAATCTGCAAGAATGTAAACTACCTGCCAGAGTCAAATAATACTCTTTAACAAAGAAAGAAAATCCATTCACTCTACAATATAGCTCTGACAATAATCTATAATATCATAAATGATTTACTAGACATGCTAAGAAAGAAAATACTAGTCATAGAAAGGAAAGAAATTCATCATTTTAAAAGACTCAGGATAATAAGGATTGGAATTAACAGTCAAGCATTTCAAGCAGTTTTAATTTTTAAAAACAGAAACATTTGTCAAACTAGACATAATGTTTGTGTCTGATTTTCTAAAGACTTTTTTCAAATCCAATTGTTCCTTTGACACAGAGGAATGAACCCATGGCCTTTGCACTGAGCTACTGCCCAGCCCAGCCCCCTCCCCCCTTTGAGACCCTTGAGAAAAGCTCTTGCCAAGTTTCTAACTTGTCTGGGCTGGGATCAGATTGGTGATCTTCCTGCCTCAGCTTCCCAGAGTGCTGGGATTACCAGCACATACCACCACGCCTAGTTCTCAATGCTCATTTATTTTTATTAAGTGTACTTAAAGTCATAAAAAAATAGTACCTATGAAATGATGTACCAAATGCATTGACGTGATCTATTGGAGAATGTACAGCCAGAACACTTAAAAAAAATGTCTGTGTAGTCGACGCAGCTGTGTGAGTCCCATCTGAGTACCATAGCTTTCTAGTGCTTTCTTATCTCTTTACCTACCAAATTTAAGAGATTATAAAGTTTGCTAAGGGGAAGGCAATTGATTTTCCTTAAGTATGTGTCACTGTGAATTTAAAGAGTGAGACCAAGATCAACCTTATTTAGGTACTTTTGTTCCTTGCTTCTTGGAAAGAGCACAGTCTTGGGAATGTGAGTTGTGGAACAATGGAAGCAGTGGATGGAATCAGTGATCCAGTGTGTGGGGAGGAAGAGCAGTTATTCACAGCACACCTGCTGTAAGTATAGCATGATGTTCAGCACTGATGGACACAGAGATATATGTAGATATATATATGTATATATATATGTGTGTGTGTGTGTGTGTGTGTGTGTATATATATATATATATATATATATATATATATATATATATATATACATACACATACATACAGATACCTGTAATGAGAATGGGAGAGAAAGAAGTACTTTAATACTGATATAATGACGTGGAACTACCACAGTTAATTGCAGGTGGAGTGATGGGGTGAGACTAAAATAGAAGGTAGTATATGAACAAAGAAGTGTTTTTTCCAACTCAGCTGCTAAAAAGACTCAGGGCTCTTACTGTATGAGCTCCTCTGCTCCCACTCCACTCCTTGCTAATTCTAGGTTTCTTGCATTCTGAGAGCTCCTAAGCCTGTGTCTGTGGAGACAGCTATGCTCCACAGCATTCCCAGCAAGACATGGCTGAGTCTTTTTGTTGGTCCACTGGGCACAAATGAGTCTTCAACTTACTCCCACCCAGTGCCACCCGCAGCAGGAGACTTTCTGCCTTTGTTTACATCGGAAGGCAGTCCTCACCAGTGGACCTCGGAGCGCTGGGGGAGATGCATCCAGAGCACACTGAGAGGAGAGAAGGGAAGCTCCAAGACCAACATTTGGATGAGGTTGACCCTTCAACATAGAAAAGCTTATCTCATTCCTTCTCATAAGACTTCTGTCTTGCTCTTCTACTGTTTCAAGTGTAATCAGGATGAAAAAAGTGAGCCCACATACAGTTAAGCTTTTGATTTGCTGGTACTATAAGGCAGAATTAGTGCCAGGGTATCCAAAGGCAGCTTGTGGCCATCGAATGAGGCATCATGTCTGAGCCTCACAGATGTGAGCTTCAGCCTTCCAGATGTTTCCAGGTGAGGAATACAGTAGGAAAAAGAGTCTAGAATGGAGTGCTGAGCTAAACCCTTGATGCAGAGCACTAAGAACTGGGTGGTGAACTGTGAAAGAACTTGGCATTTTCTCAAATTGTGACAGCTTAAAAAAGAAGAGGTTAAATGAAGGTGCCGAACTTCAGGAAGCAGCCAATTGGAAGCCACCAAAGGCAGCAGGAGAGAATTTAGTGTTTAGAGCGAGGAAGAAAGCTCCAGTTCGGAGGGTCTGCACAGGAAGAGATAGGCAACCGAGACAATCCACTTTGTGTAGAAGGAAAAGGAAAAGGAAGATGGTCCCTGAGAGGGAGCTGAAGACAGCAGTGTGCGATGCTTTAAAACTGACAAGCGTGTGAAGTACATGACATTTTATGCACACAGCACATTTCACTCCTACTTACTTTGAACAGCTGAGACTTTTCCATGTTGCGAAACATTTTTATTTGTGGACAGATGGTGGTTTTAATGGTGTGCCTTTTTTGTGGGGGATGCAGTACTAGAAATTGAACTTAGGGCCATGAGTGTGCTAGGCGAGCACTTGAGAGCTGCTTGGGGTCCACCGTGCTTTCTATTATGAGAAACGGCTTAACTAAGTGCCCTAAGGTAGCCCCAAGTTGCAGTCCTGTCCCAGCCTCCCAGCTCCCAGGGACCACAGGAACATACCACTGTGCTGGGTTTTCTCCACCTTTTTTCTATCAGAATTTTACTTTTATCAGAATTTACTACATGTTGGCACCTAGGTTATTTTCTTAATTTCCTCAAATAATTTATCTAAAGCTAGATTTGCATATGTACTTTAGCTACCATAATTCCTCATCCTTGCTCTACCTCATCCATTACCTTGATTTTCCTGCACATATGTTGTGTTCCAACACAAACTTAACTCTTCTAGAGGATCTTTCTTGATCTCAAATGACATGAAAGTGAATGGTTCTAACTCAGCACTTTTGAACTGTTTCAATCCATTAGTGACACCTGAAATCAAGTTATAGAATCATGAGTAATTTTAAGAAGTGAAATCGAACAGGTTAGAAAATATTACATTATCAGATGTAGTGAGGATTAGCATCATGTGTGCATATTCTAGAATCTACAGTGTATTTCTGCCTGTTGTTTATGATCAAATAATATCTTAAATGTTAGTGACACTGAGGAAGAAGTTTTGGGAAGTATAAGGACCTGGGTGATAATAGATTTTACTTCCAGTTCTTCTAATTGTGTTATGGTGGGCAAGTTGTCCTTCTTCTCTGGGCCTGTTTGATCTTCTCTGTAGTGTAGAGGGAGGGGATGTTTGTTCCCCGATCTTTCTTCCACTTTAGGCTTTCAGTGTGGGAAGAGAAAATAACGGAAGAAAATAAAAGGGTGCATTTCAAGGCTACTACTTTGGGAGAAGAATTCTTTTTTTTTTTTTGGTTTTTGTTTTTTGGGGGGTTTTTTTGCCTTTTGAGACAGGGTCTCACTTTGTAGTTCAGGCTGGCCCTGAGCTCACTATGGTGCCCAGGCAAGCCGCCGCGAACTCAGCAATCCTCCTGTCCCTGCCTCCCGAGTGCTGGGATTACAGGCGTGAGCCACCACGTCCGGCATTGTGGTATGTGGTGTTGATTGTTGGTGGGCGTGTCTCCACGCCCAGCATTATATGCGGTTTCCGGGGATCGAACTCAGGGCCTTGAGCTTGCGAGGCAGGCGCCGGAACCACTGAGCTAACCCTCCGGCCTGGGAGAAGAATTCTTTTAACACTGGTAGCTCTTGAGCGCAGTACTTGGTACTGAGTACACTTCCTAGCATGGACTCTTTCTCACTCCTCTGTAATAGCAGACTTTTGCTAGATCTCATGATACTTTGGATTTTGCAATTTTGAGTGTGTGACTGAAGACAGAACTGCATCCGTCTGCAAAATAGAAGGGAAAAGGAAAAGTCATGCACAGGAACTGACAAAAAGGGTAAGAACAGCCTATATACCTAGGTCTGTTTGAAGAAAGAATACATAGGAGAATTCTGTGGTGGCAAAAACAGTCAGCAAAAGGATATTAAAAATTGAAGTAACAAAGGGATTTTTTTTTTAAGAGAGGAAAAGGGAGATTGGGCAATCCAAGCCTATTTTCTTCATTTCTCTCTGACATCATCAAAAAATCTACAGTATTGCTATGGAAGTGAACTGTCTTTTGCAACTTCCAAAAGACAAGAGCTACCAGGCTGTGAGTCCAGTATGGCTCAGCATGAAGCAGAAGCAATGGTGCCAGGCACAAGGTCAGGAGAACAGAGACAGCTGAGCACCGTGCACAGGGCCAATAATCTGAAAAAGGAGGTGATACTTTCTGCAGCTCCTGTGCCCCCTGCCAGGGCACAGCTGCTTTCTTTCTTTTTACCTTTTTCAGGTAAAAAGAATGAAGCTGCCCATCCCTTCCTGTATGTTTATAGTTCTCTTTGAAATACGAATCCTTTTGGGGAGGTGGAGTCCAGGATAGAAAGTTTTGTTTTCCATTACGATTTTCTTTTTAGAAAGAAGAAAAATCCCTAAACTAGTGTTTAGGACCTGCAAATTGCACACATTTCTGACACTTTAGTATTTCCCCAGGTAAGCATAAAAAATGTTCTTACTATGGTAACCACAGGACTGGCTCTGTAAAATGCTGTTTCCAATTGTGATTTCATATACTGAGCATCAGTAGGGAATATAAGAAAAGGGCATTTTTGTGAAAGTCGATTTTTTATAAAAGTAATCATTTTTTGTATATGTTATTTAATTTCTATCTGTCAGTGCACCAGTGTTTTTAAAGGACAAATGAAAATCATGCTTTCCCAGTGCAGCAAATTAATTCTTAAGCCAGCGTATCTAAAAGGTTGGGAGAATAGGAACTGGTTGTCTCATGGAGGTGACATTTTTTTCTGTGCTTATGACAGTGAGGAGGCTGCTGTTGACCTGAAGTATTCTTGACCACCTGAACTCTGAGAGCGTGAAAGCCACCTGGTGGGAAGGGGACAAAGCACTCAATGCCAGCGAAGGAAATGGCCACTGTTACAGACTTGGGGGGGGGGTATTTTCTTCTTCATTCTTGGTCTATTATTTTTTCTACCTTTGCTTATTTACGTGTCATTTAAAATTATTACCTGGGGCTATCAGTGTTCTTATTCCTCCTTTTCCCAAGTATATTGTGGGGTGTCCAGAGCTTTGACACAAATGGCTTTTTTAGCCTGGATGGGTTTTTACGTGGTTACATCCGTTGACTGGAGAATGTGCATGCCAGGAAAACGTGAGCCTGCACTTTTGTGGCTTCCAGTGGAGGAGACTGAAGTTGAGTCTCAAATAGATTCTCTGAACTTGCACTTCCATAGGGACAAAGGTAGGAAATAGGTACAGAACATCGAGTGAACAAAGCAAGGTGAACTATGCACCTGGTAGAGGCTATGTGATACTCTTTTTGGTACGTGGAAAATGAGCAGTTATGGATGTGGCATTTCATAGGTCAGTTTACCCCCATTCACATGTTAATTCCAAACCTCCAGTATCTCAAAATATAACCTTTTTTTGGAGACGGAATCTCCAAACTAATCCTATAAAATTGGTGTTAGGAAAATTAGAACACAGGTACTCGCACAAGGTGTCAGAGGTAGATGAAATTACCTTCATCATCACGAGGTAATGTTTCTATTTTAGAACTGACAAAGATTGTCAGTTAAGCACCAGAAGCCAAGAGAGATCTTCATAGATCCAATGCTGTTAATCCTGTGATTGTCAAGTTCTAGCATGCAAAAGTATGAGACAATAAACTTCTGTCACTTAAACCATCCAGTGTGTGATGATTTGGTGTGTCAGTCCTAGTTGATACTGGAGAATGTAAACCTCCAAACCTAATCACAGCTGTGCTGATGGCTTTAAAGATAAGGGCCAATGGGAAAGGAGGTTAAAACACAAGAGCACGTATAGTGATTATTCCCTCACAATAGAATCTGTCAAACAAAAATGACAATCCTGAAGAGGCTGAACATAAAAACAGATGAAATCTTTGTGCACCATTGGATCTAACCCATGGTTTTCATGTGTAGAAACCAGAGCCCAAAGACAAAGGTCCTATTAGGGGTCATGGAATGAGTCAGTGGTCAATGGGGGGTTCCTCCATTAGTTCTAATAATGATGTCCTATCTTGCTAAAGAAGTAAAAATAAATGCATGAACAACCCCTCCCCCTAAATCCCCACAGTATTACTAAATTTAAATGTAAGAAGGGCAAAGAGGTTTTTCTCTTAAAAGTTGTTTTAATATTTGTCAATACCTAGCTGTCACTTTTAAAACTAGTGTTGCATTCCTGAGGAAGTCAGTGAAATGGCCGAACAGAAGTGCCTCGTGTGCTTCCCTCCACAACAGTGCACCAAACAAGCGAAAAACAACAGCAGCTCACTGGCCTGTCTGAGGCAGTGTCTGAGGCAGCGGGGATGTGCCAAGGATGTTACGGAACGTGGGGATACATGAAAGCCTCAAAAGAATGAACTAAAACATACAACATCTATCTTTCTATCTCACATTATCAACTCCCGCCCAAGACAGACTGGTTGTTAGGGAAAGAATAGCAGGAGGCCTTCAGCAGTCCCCACCTGTACTACAGACACCTAGGACATTTTCTTCTAAAAAACATTGCCGCCTTTGTAGGCCCTGAATCTAATTGGTGAGCTGCCAGCTGCCACACCACAGCACTGGCCTGGAGAAAGATTCCAGTCAATGTTATTCCTCCATGAAGTCATGTGGATAAAAAACAACTGCTACTGGAAAGCAGCCAGGCAGCTGGGAGAAGTTTTGCTGACCCAGCTGTGAGAATAAGCCAGGAGGCCTTACTCACCCACCCTGGACCTCCCAGGGCTGTCTGGCTGCTCGCTGGTTACATCGGCAGGCTGAGCCACTCGGGGAAAAAAACTTGGCTGCTTCCTGGA
>PVIC010035040.1:0-19261 GCA_004025085.1 Thryonomys swinderianus | reverse complement strand
AGAAAGAAAGAAAGAAAGAAAGAAAGAAAGAAAGAAAGAAAGAAAGAAAGAAAGAAAGAAAGAAAGAAAAGGGGGAAATATGAGGGGAAAGGTAATTCTACAATCTAGAAAAAATATGAGAAAAAGCACAAATATGAGAGTCATATCAGAAGAAAATTGCTAGATGTTGAAGAGGAGTTGAATATGAAGACTAAGAAAGAAAAAGAAATAGATAAGTATGGCTTGGAAAAGGTTGGCACAAAACCAAACAAATAAAAAATACCACTGATAAAAAAGAGAATGAAAATAGCAGTTCCTCCAAACAAATACTTAAATGTTGCATAACAGATACAGGGGTTAATAATTATTTACATAGACAAGGAATGATGACAAAATCAAGGGAAATAATATCTCCCACATGCCTACCATGTAGCAACAGTAATCTTGCTATGTTTCAGTAGGTCCAGGCATAGAAATTTTAGGGAAAAACACATAATAGCTCTCCAACACTAAGACTGAGATAACTTCCTTCTACTTCAGAGGCCTTGAGTTGAACTGCCCCTGTACTGAAGAAAAACATGATTATTTCTGAAATAACAGAAATTTGCAGCACCTAAGGGAAACACTATACCATATATAGCAAAGTACATTCTGACTAATGTTTCCTGAGGACCCTTGAGACAAATCTTAAGTTAATGCATTTTGTAAATATCACCGTACAAAATGGAGAGTGTATGCTTACAAGTCCTTCACATAAATAGGTACACTGTCAGCAATTAGTGAGAGTTCGATAAATATCTATTAGTTGAGAAAGAAACCAAAGTGGAGAAAAGAACTCAGAGAAAAAGAGTACATGAACAGACAAGCACTAAATCTTCCCCCACAGAGTATAAATACAGGCAAAACAGCTGAGGTTTTGAAAGAAGGAACTACATCTTGCTCAGTTATGTCCCTGCCCTGAAGGCTGGTTAGATGCAGTAAGCACTGTGAACATGTATGTCAGATAGACAGACAAAAGGCCCATATGGTAGGTGTCTTGAAGGTGCCCACACCACTGCCACCAGGACTTCTCCCTTGCTTGGTTATTGAGCCTCTCCAGGTCACTGAAAATCTCTCTTCAGGGAACTTGGATATAGGAACTAAAGGTGGGAACTAAAGTGTGGCTGACCTATGGTCAGCCATATGTCTCCAGGACTTCCACAGACTCATCTTGCCCCCACTGAGTGATCCAGTGGCAAAGAAAGGATATATATACATAGCAGATAAAAAGGAAAGACACAGAAATAGTCCCAACAGCTTTTTAGATTCTGAATCCAGTCCCCTTCTTGATCCTAGCTGGACTAGGGTCACTGGTTTCCCATAAGCAGATACCCAAAAAACACAACAAAGGAGCACGTGGAGATCTGTTCTGCCCTGTAAAACAGCAGAGCAGGTAAGGTTAGAGAGAAGGGATAAATTGCTACTCACTTAAAGGTGACCTTGGGTACCAAGGATTTAGATGGCGCTAGCATAGGTGACATAAGATGCTACAGCTCAGGCCTTGGAGCCCACAGAGGAAAATCCTTATGGCATCCTCTGATATGCAGATTTGAATGAAACTGAAAAGTGGCCAGAAGGAGAATGGCCAAAGGAAAAAAGCACTCCTGTCATCCTCTTCCCCCCTTCAGAGTTTCTGTCACAATTAGAGAAAGACAGAAACATGTGAAATAGAGAGATGGCAGAGAATGCCCACCAGGAAAGCATGACAAAGAGATGAATCAGGATGGGGGGAGGGGAGTAGATTCACTGTAGGGAGCACACTAGTGACTTCTAGCAGCACAAAGCATGTTTGAGAGACAGGGACACTTGCCCCACTGTCCCTGTTCCCTTGCTGCCTGTCCATGGTGCAGTGGAAGTCATATTCTGCACTTCCTTCACCACACAACCCCTGTCACTCACCATGTGCAGTGTGCCAGTGACAGTAAGGACGCAGGAGCCCTCCATAGGACAACGCGGAGCTCTCATGGTCAGGTAACCAGGAAGAAGGAAAGACAGTGCCCATTTCCATTTGTTACATACACTGTTCTATGTAAATCAATTTCAGAATGAAAATGAAAACTCCTAATAGGCCTTTAAATGTTTTATGCCTAATTAATATAATAATTTTATATATATATATATATATATATATGCTCACCACTTATGACTATGAAATTCAGGTACAATACATATGTAAATATTAGCATAGTAACTATATAAAAGTCCAAGGAGCTACAAACTTTAAGTGAGGAATTAAAAGGAGAGTCAAGGCAAATTATTACAGTGTTTCAGTCCATTAACATGCAAACAAAATCCTTTACCCCAAACTGCAATATTTTCTTCCAGCTCAAGTGAAAATGTCCAAAACCCCAAAGAGATGGGCAAGACCTATCTAGTTTTTAATACTAACTCAAAGTAGAGCTTCTTGGAAAAGAAATACCCTGTCTTCCTAAATCAGACAGGCTTTTCTAAATCAGCTTGGGCCCCTTATGCAGAACAAAAAGTAGAGGCAGAGGCAGAGGTAGAACTGGTCTAGATATTTTTTGTATAAATCAGAAGTTGTCCAGCCTTTGTCCTAGTTTCTTGGGTGAGGGCCTCTCGATCCTCAGAGCTTCCCAAGTGACTGGAGCATCTTGTAACTTGCTGTGAGGTCTTGGTCCACAACTGGGTCTCACAGTGGGTCCTCAACAAGCTTTAGGTGGGGTCTGGCCAAGTCAGAAAGACCAACTGTATGGTTAGAAGGTGACTAGAGGGCTTTGGAGTCAGCTGAATTAGTATAATCTTCCAACCTCTAGGACAGCTACAGATTGAGTTCAGTGATCCTTTTAATAATTTCTACCTAGTAAAACAATAACAATGAGACAGGTGAACACCAACCCAGATTGGTGACTCACAGTTATGTGCTGCAAAGGTGACTTGTCCTGAGGTCATGGAAACTTCACTTTGATGCTTTTCAGACCTCACCCTATCTCTCCATTTGGCCAGTCCCAGCTAATCCTTTATAAGAAAATAAAGTATAACATTTTCTTCAAATATCTGAAGGGATAACAAAAACTTGGATTTACATCCAGTTGGTCAGAAGTACAGGTGGCCCAGAAGTGCAGTCTTCCGAATCCTTGTCCTTTGAAGTTGGCTCAACCGTGCTGTTAGTGTTAAAATTGCACTGAAGACATTACTGTGATGGAGCCGAAAGGTAAACCTTATTCAGAATCACAACAATATTGTGCTCCCTGTGAGTGACTGTCACCATTTCCTTGTCATTGACTCCCATGATCAGAACACAGTGATGTCACCACAACCCATAGACCAAGTGACCATGGACAGAAACTCTGAAACTGTATCCAAAAAATACTTTCCTTTCCTTTAAATTGTGTCAGGAATTTTGTCGTGGCAACCCAAGTCAACTAGTCCATCTTACAGCTCACAAGCCAGTTTGATGACTTCTCATTTAAAAGAAGTTCCCTCACAGTTAACAACCTGAGTATATCCCAAATCCCACATCAAGAAAATACTAGCTAAATTTTTATAGGCCTACATTTTCTAGCTTGCAAAGATAGGTATTCAAAGTTTTACTACATGAGTTATAAAGTTATATTTTTGTCCTACTTTTTATGCACTGTCCTTTAAAAACACATAAAGATGGTTTTCTCTTTGGCTCTAAATGTATCTCTAGGCAAATACAGAAATAATTATAGAGCCTTTTAGCAAGAAGCCTCCATGTACACAACAAAGGCACATACACATTTCATTTATCACAAAGTTCAATGTCAACTCTGGCCTCTATATTTACAAAGATGTCTCATAATCTTTAGAATGCAGACATGTCCAAAGCAGCCCAGCCACTGGAGAAGCACTTGAAGTGATTATTTCTTCTAATTAAAGATACACAATAAAAATGCAAAATGTGATTATCTAGTCTTGACAGACACAATTCAGGTGGCTTTTCAAGACCCCCACTTTGCACAAACTGTGCCTCCAAATATAGCATCTGTGATCCACTTCTACCCAAGAATTCAAATAAAAGAATACAAAGGCAAAATGACACTAAAGCACCAAAATTTCTTATTTCTGTAAACATGCATTGGTTTTACTTTTCTCATTTTACAGAGATAAAGAAAATGCAAAACAAGTAACAAACTATAGACTATGATTTAAAATATTGCAAGGTGTAGAATTCATTCAAGTATTAAACACCTTCTAGATATTAGAGATCTGAGTAGAGAAAGGCCAGATACACAGTCTGAGGGATAAGCTTACATTTATCAGCAAGAGAGGCCCAGAAATATGGGATTAAAAGGATAAAGATGACTTCCAGGCTACCGGAGGGCTAGACAAATAGAAAGATTTCATTATAGAAGCTGGTGAACTAGGCTTATAAGAATGAGTCTGATTGTCATACAGAGAAAGAGCATAGCATTCCAGGTGTAATCGCACATGCACAAAGAAACCTGCCAGTGATCCTTTAAACTTCGCTGCCTCCTTACCACGAGTGAAAGGTGAGCCGTAATAATTTAAAGCTTTGTTTCCAGTAAGCATGACAGTAGGAACTGTTCCTAGAACCCCACTCTTTACCTTCTATCAAAATGCATGATGTAAATTCAATGAAGACAAATCAGCTTTTAAGGAACATTTATTTCACACATAAAAACAGAACTGTAAAAGCAGCTATGTTTCCAGCATTCAATTCAGATAATTTGCCTTTATGAGCTGCTTTGGTGGAGGCTTAAATATACAAGTTCAGTGACTTCTCCATAGCAACTTGCTACATGAGGAAAGATAGTCTCCTTTTTCCCAGGACCTCAAATCTGAGCTCAGGGTAGAAATACCAACTCTAAAACCCCATTGCCAATTCCATGTGCATGGACACAGCCACCTGCAGGGAACTGATTCCAGACAGCCAAAATCTGTATATGTTTAAGTCCTTTATACAAAATGTTGTCATCTGTGCATAGAACATACACACATCTTTCGATGTCATTTCTACATTAGCCATAATATATAATAAAATCTATATAGCACAAAATAGTTGTGCTATGCTATTTTATTACTTGCATTGTTTTTACTTCATTTTTCAAATATTTTTCATCTGTGATTGGATGGATCTGCAGATGTAGGACCTGCATATATGGAGTATACAATCTTCAATTGTTAATCCTAGAAGAGGTGCAGGAGTTTTAGTGTAGTGGTTTGCCCACTCTAAGCATCTGGAAGTCACTCGACTCAGTCCTTGCTCAAAAGCACATGGATTCACTACATCTGGCCACATGGCCAACTGACATCCGCAGTGATCATTCCACATTGTCCTTCTTAGAGCTTTCTCTTCTTTCCTCAAAAACATCAGTTCTGCTCCATATCCAAGGACTTGTTTCCTGCCTGCCTTCTACCCAGAGTGCTCTTCCCTCTCTTCGCCTTGCTAACTTCTTCCCATTACTCAGGCCTCACTTCTCCACAGAAGCACCTGCTGAGCTTCACCCTAACTACAATGTCCCCACTCTGAGCTATTCCTTAGTGTCATACATCCTTTCTGTCATTGTTCTTACCACTCCTGGGAATTTCTCTCTTCATTTTGTGTCTTTGAACCTTCAGCATCAGCTCCAGACAGCAGGGCACATGCTCACTAGAGCTACCTCTGCACCCAGAGGCTCAGGGCACAAGAGGGCATTCAATATACATATGTTCAATACGGGAATCAAGGGAGCACAGAATTTCATGTCCATGTTTCATGTTTCAGAGAAAATGTAACACTTTAAATATAAGAAGTAAACTGATCTGCACCTAATGTGACCACTCCTTAAAGTACCACCCAATAAATATCTAGAAAAAATGAAAGCACTGGATTTTGATTGGAGCTTAGTATAATTGGAAAATGTTCATGTAAGGAGTCTTAGTCTCTGGTGAATAAGGATACTTCATCCTCCTCTTGGTTCACTTGTTTAAATGGTATTAAGTAGAAGATAGGAATGGAGATGTGGGCTGTTGTATAAATGCCTTCTCTCGCCTCTGCTCTATAAAGTGTTTTTTTGTGATGTCCTTGCTTGGACATGTGGCTACAGTGTATGCCTGGTCTGGCTTGGCTTCATCAAAGGGCAGTGATGTTCTTTACAAAGCTCTGTCTCACCTCCACTCCTGCTTCACCTGTGTGGCACCCACAGTGCCACCAGGCTGTGCATGCAGCCTGTCCCTCAGCCATCATCCAAATCCCTGTGGACTGGGCCCTTGGAGGGCTCAGTATGTTTCACATCCGCTCCCAGGCCCCCTCAGAAGTATAAGTAAGGAGTTTTAAAAAAATTATACTCAGTACTGTCTTCTCTTACTACATATAACTCAGCTCTGCTTGAGGAATCTTTCTCCAGAGAAGGAAAAAAATAAAACACATCACATTCTTTTCTTCTCCCCCTACCTACCTCCCACTTCCTGAAGGTCAAAAGCAGACAAGATTTTTAAAGTCATCTCCCAACACCATTTTCCTTCTATATTTCAAACAATGCTTGGGAATCAATCATGCTGAAGTATTTTTTTTTCGTGTAGAAAATGCTGAGGATCAAGCCATCCAAGTTATTATAAATACGATAAAGAGCGGGAGATTAATCTACAAAGTTTCACCAACAAAATGCTCCTTTGCTTGTTCCAGCTATTTCTGAAAGGCATACAATGAAAATGCTTTGAGTTTTTCTTGCCATTACTTCTCATTTTTCCCAGGCAGGTGGAGGCCGTGAGGCTGAGAGTCCAATTTTTATTTATTTATTTATTTATTTTTGCAGTACCAGGGATCAAACTTGGGCCTTTGTGTGTCCAATGTTGGCACGGTACCATTTGAGCTAAATCCCCAACCCTTGAGAGTCCAATTTTGCATACAAGAGACAGACACATTAATTTGCTTCAACTGCCACCTCAGTTTCACATGAACAGCAGCCCTTATGGCAGCATATAACAGGATCCTAATTTTCTTCTTAGGAATCGAGCCTCTGCTTCCATCAACATTATTCACATCAAATTCAAAGAATGTTTAATCAGATTTGACCCAGTCTCTTAGCTTTCTATTGTTTTTTTAAAAAAACTAATTTAAAAGAAAAAAGTTACTCTGGTCCATGGTTACAGCTGGCCCAGATTCTGTGGGCCAGAGGCAAGGCAGAACATCAGGCCAGTCAGGCATGGCGGAGGCAAAGCTGCTTACTTCACAGTATTGTAGGAGCAGAGAAAGGGGAGGAGTCAGAGAGGACTGGCCCAGGCAGGCATAGTCCCCGAATTACATCCAATGATCCACTCCCTGCAACTAGGCCACTCCTCCTATTTTCCTACCAGTAATGCCCTGCAATTATGATCTCATCAATAGATAGGTCCACTGATACAGTTAGTGCCCTTCTAAACCAATCACTTTCTAAATGCCCATCAGCAACCAAATCTTCAACACAGCAACCACAATAAGCTTTTTGTAGGTTACAGCATAGCCAGAGCACAACAGCAAGTCAACATGGAAAACAATTCATTCATCTTTATTCCCAAATCTACTTGTACAAAATAGACATTTCACAGCAGGAAAGCTTTTCCTGAAATTCTCATTGATCTGACATTTTGTGTACACATCCTCTTCTCAAACACAGAAGTAATAATGTTTAAAATATGGAAAAACTTTTAAAAAGGAAATGCATAAGGAATCATCTTACTGTCTAATGTCTTCAACAAATTCAGTGTAATCAGATCTGTTTGTTTCCTCTGCCATGTCACTTCCTGGGTCATGAATAATTTGATAAAAAGCACAACTATCTTTGTTAAGCCTGCTACTATTGTAAGCATTCTATATGCATTAACATATCCATTGCTTATGACTATCACATGAGAACTAGCCTCATTTCAGAGTAAAAAAAAATGAGGCAAAGAGTAACAAGTTCAACCTCCAAGTTGAATTCTTTTATTCATTACTATGAAAATCATTTGTATAACTATTATCATTTTGAAAAGTTCTTTCAAGAAGCTACTTAAAATACACAAACATTTGTTGGCTAAATTGGCTCTTTTATCCTAATTAGGTTTGAGGGTTGTTGTTCTTTCTCATTATAAAAAAAAAAAGTTCCAGAGTCTCTGTACTTAGAAGAAGAAGAACAAGAAGGAGGAGGAGGAGGAGGAGAAAAAGCAGAAGAAAGAAAGAAACAAAGGAAGGAAAAAAAAAAGTCTGAACAGCCATTCCAAGCTCCAGATATCAGGGCTGAAACAAAAAAGTCAAATCCCAGTCAGAAAACTATCCTGCAAACTATCAGGGACATGATAATTTTTTTTAAAAAGCCATTAAGTAAAGGAAACAAGTGAAAAAAATTATGGCAGACAGGTTCACCAGAGGTTCTGAACAGTCTGTGCACATAATGCAGGAGGCAAAAATCCTTTCCCTGCCTTTAATGAGCTTAGTGTAGAAACCCTCGAATGCAGAAAGCATTCACCCAGAGAGAATGTGAAGTGCTTCCTTCCACTTGAAATTCATTCCTTTCAGCTTGTTCCCTGGCTACCTACAACTCATCCTATAAGACAAGCCTCAGTTTTCTCTCCCTTGAGAAGCCTACTGTCTACACACATCCTCAGACTGAGTTAAATGCCCATCTTGCATGCCAAGGGCCCAAGGTACAGTGAGGCAGAGAACAATTCCAGGAAGCATCTTTCTCAGCTTCACACAATGAACACAGCTTCATGCACCTGTCCTGCAAAGCTCTTCAAATGCTGAGTGACAGCAATGTCAGAAACATATGCCACAAACAAATCATTTGGTTCTTAGAGTTTTAGCCCTTATATGTATGGAAATCATGCACATTAGCTTCAAACACGAAAGGAGATTGGAAGAAGGAGGAATGATTATAAATTATTTTAATTTATATTGTTAAGATATATTCCTTTAAAAATGAAAGTAAAGTCCAAATGCTTTTCATGTGCATAGTTTTTTACATGTATTGCCATGAAATTTTTCTAAATACAGATATTTTATTTAAAAATCATTAACTACCCAGAGTATAAGGTATTAGCTAGATTTTAAACTCACTCGGTTCAGCCTTGTTTCAGATGATAAGAAATGTGACCTTGACCACAGCATATAAAAGAAATCCTGTGATGACCAGTGATGTCTTTCTCACTATGACAGACTATCCAGGTTACTACAGCTGTGTTGCTAGCTTTCTGCCACTACGACAAAAAATCAGGTAATCAATTTAGAAAAAGAAGAGGTATGTTTTGGCTCACATTTCTGAAGGCCTTGATTCACGACCAATTTGGGGCCTGGGGTGACTCTCCATACATGGTGGAAGTATGCAGTAAAAGCACAGCCAGGGGCTGGGGATTTAGCTCAAGTGGTACTGCGCCAACCTTGGACGCACAGGGCCGGAGTTTGATTTCCGGTATCGCCAAAAACAAAAAACAAAAAAAGCACAGCCTGGGTAATGTATGATGAGAAGATATTAATTTGGCTCATGATTCAGAGGCTGGGATGTCCCAGGTCAGATTGAGATGCTGCTGAGATCCTTGTTGCATCCTAACAGGGCAAAAGATGCCATACAGTCAAGAGAGAGCAAATGGGGGGGGGGGGTTGTGTTCACAGTTTAAACCCATTCACAAGGGCAGAACTCTGACCAAATCATCTCTTAAAGGTCCTACTTTTCCACACATTTGGAATTAAGTTTACAATGTAAGAAGTTCAGGAAACACTCTCTAACCATAATCCCCAGCATGAGCTACAAGCCTCTGCTGTAGACACACTGCCTTTTCTTTGTCCTTCATAAGCATTCATCTCATGCCTCAGGGCCTTAGCTCTTACTCTTGGCCTTCCTTCTGCTTATAATAACCTCATTGAAGCTCTTTTCTTCTCAACTTGACGTCCCTGCCTCATTATTGCCAGGGTTGCTAAACAGGAAGCTAATCCCCCAAAATAAGAGTCCTTTGAAGAAAATAAATATTGAAACTACAAGATATGTACAACAAACTATCATCCACAGAGGCTCATGTTAAATAATTCATTTGCCAAATTCAGTTTTTTCCCTTTGTTAGGAGGAGACAAATCTGCCAATGGATGCTTCCTTGGGTTCCAATCTCAGCCTTAAAAAAAAGTCTGAACTTTATGGAAAAAATCTGCACATTCACAATAATATTATTAACATGACTATTTCATCATTGCTACTACAAAGGGTTTTATAATGAACTCAAGCTTAATTCTCAATCAAAATCCTAACTCCTGCTTGAGGAAACCCAAGAACTAATTTCTTAATCTTCCAGACACCAAACACTGATGAGCTTATCTATTTCTCAGAGTAACTGAAAATAGTTACTAACAAATTTATAGAATTTACTTATACAATTTATCATTACAGTTTTTAAATTAAAATTCTATTAACATATGATTGTAGTTGTCAAAAGAAAAATTTACAATACATAAGGGCACTTGCTAAAAATCTAAAATTCAGCTACCTTATTGTCCCAGAGTTTGTCGAGAGACTCCCCAGAATTTCTCTGATTATATTTATCTTATATTCCACCAAGGAATTATTATTTATGGTCCACTTATAGGCCTCAAATTTGTGCTTTAGATCCTAAGAAACATCCTTTTGTCCATCACTCTCTTCTACCCTATTATTCATGGACCTTTAACTTCTACATGGAATCCTTGCATGCACACACACACACACACACACATTAGCTGTGTATTGCATCAAACCAACAAGCTCTCTTCCTAATGTAAGGCACAATTCATGTTGAAAATTATTTACTGTACTTAAGGTTGTCAACAGATTTTTATCATAGAGAAGTACTGTCACAGAGATTCTACATCAATTACCCAAACAGGTATAAATACCCAGACCAGAGAACTGTTAATATAGTTATGAGTAACCAAAAACCAAAAGCTATAAAAGGTCATTTCATTATAGCTGTTCAAAGTGCATTAAAATGGGCATTTGTGAACTGTCAACATAATACTTATACTCCAATTTGCTTTTATGTATATGTCTTCAATATTAAGAATAATGTTATCACATTTACAAAAATACAGACTAATACTGTGCTGTCAAATATGGTAGCCACTAGCTACATGTGACTATTGGGCATGTAAATTGTGGCTAATCTAAATATACAGGTTAGGTATGTTGTAAGTGCAGAATGCATTGGACTTCAAAGGTGTAATATAAAAATGTAAAATGTCTTAATTTTATATTGATCACAAGATAGAATAATATGTTGGATATACTGAATTCAATAAAACATACTATTAAATTATAAATATGCTCACATATTACTCTTGGAGAGTACTAGTTTAGCAGTTACAAATTCACTAGGATGTTTACATAGGTAAAAAAATAATGGGGGCTTGATGCTGTAAACATAGTATATACGGAGCTCTGTATATACTATCACTCTGAGACTCTTGAGACTCTGAGACTCCTTTTATAAGATAAATGAACTAGATACTATCTTACTTCAAATTAGAGAGAAAAAAAATACTACAGCCAAAAAGAAGTGAAGCTTACAGTAAAAAATAGGCCCTGTATACAAACAGACACACATGTTTACTAAGCACTGCAACACTGAGGCAGTTCACATTGTTCAAACTTCATCCAGCCAGGCGTGGTGGCTCATGCCTGTAATCCCAGCACTTGGGAGGCAGAGGCAGGAGGGATTGCTGAGGTCGAGGCTTGCCTGGGCTACATAGTGAGCTCAGGGCCAGGCTGAACTACAAAGCGAGACCCTGCCTCAAAAAAAAAAAAAAACTTCATCCACAAAACAGCCTTAATTAGGCACAATGCAATAACTTATGTCCACGGTACCCTCTTCAGTCATGAAGAAAAGTTTATATAATACTGTCCTAGGGGTCTAATGCTTTGCACTGTTATTTGTACTTCAAAAGTTACATGTTTAATGTATCAAGTTAAATACTTAATTTATCAAAACATTTTCAAGCATCAGCATTACACACTTTAGTATCTACTCATCAAGCTAAAGAAACTATTTGCTGTTTTAAATATTTAGGATCTTCCTCAAAATATAAAATGGTTACAACAACATAGAATAGTGTATCTTAAATGCATCTGAATCTATAAATTCTATAATTTACCCAATAAATTACTACTAAATGTTCAATAAAAACTTAAACAGGGCATCAATCTCTAATTGCACTTTCTCAAGATATTACATTGTTATATGATTTATACACCAATATCATAGCCACATAGGTATAAAACCCAGTCATAATTTTATAAGGAAAGGAAAGCAAACAAGTAGAACAAAATTATCTTAATGAAGTAAAGTGATACCCCTGTCACATCAAAGTGTGATACCCACATCAAAGTGATACCCCTGTCTAAAGAGAAGAATATAACACCCTCTTACTGTATATGCAGCACTTGATATTGGAAAAGGTGCTAGACATATACATTTTCCAATTTCCCATAAAGGAAATCTTAGAGAATCTAAAGAATCTCCCATTTGACTAATATTTGAAGTTGTAAATAACTGCTCACTAAAATTCATATACTTCTCTAAATTCATGAAGAATATATTTGTTTAGAAAGAATACCTTCCCCCCATTTCAGTTCCACACTCTGATTGTGAAAATGAAATTCAGCCTGAATTTGTGTTTTGGGGTTGGTGTGACTTTCCACTTATATAAAAACAACCCATTGTTAGATGACATTCAAGTAACTGGCTCTCTCAAACTCTACTGGCAAACCTAGAAAGTCTAAGCTTGTTTAGAAGACAGAAGACAACGTATCAATAGCTATGAAATATAAATTAAAATGAGGTTATCATACTCACAAAGGGACAAAATTTGAAAGACATTAATTGGGATTTCTGTTTCTGACCAATGAGAATATAAGGAAATGAAATAAGGTCTCCACTACAATAATTTGAAAACCAGACAAAATAGAGAAAACAATTGTTTTTGGAAATCAAACACTAGACAGTGTAGAAAAGCAGTGATTTATAAAAGATGATAATTTAAATCTAACTACAATGATACCTACACTAAGTATAAATATCCAAAACATACCCAGTAAAAGGCAGAGATTATCATATTGGACTAAGAAAACAAGATCAAATTATGCACTGTCTATAAGAAACATTATCTTAAATATGAAACATGGATGGGCTAGATAGAAAATATATCTTTTAAAAAGTCAGTTCACTGAGAGGAATTAACAATCCCAAATATTTAAACATCCATTAAGTATATGAAGGAAATAGAGAAACTACAAATAGAAATAGAGAAAATGGGCCAGAGATTTAGCTCAGTGGCTCCAGCACCTGCCTCGTAAATGCAAGGTCCTGAGTTTGATCCCTGGTAACCACATACAATGCTGGACATGCTAACTCATGCCCACCAGCAATCAGTACCACATACCACAGTGCCAGGCGTGATGGCTCATGCCTGTAATCCCAGTACTCAGGAGGCAGAGACAGGAGGATTGCTGAGTTCCAGGCTTGCCTGGGCTACATAGTGCGCTCAGGGCCAGCCTGAACTACAAAGCGAGACCCTGTCTCAAAAAAAAAAAAAAATAGAGAAAACTACAATTATAGTCAGAGACTTTAATACCCTATTTCTTTCTTAATAATTGACACAACAAGCAATTGAAAGCAATAAGTGAAGCATGAACAATACATAAAGCAATGAACACTTATGACATTCTACCCAACAAATAAGAAACACAGTCATTCATCAAGATACATGTATGTTATACAACATCATCTGCCACCTTATGATATAAGAAGTTTTCATTTAAATGTTACAAAATGGTCCAAAATGGATTTTATATCTTAGAAACCAATAATTAAAAGTTCTTCAAATAATCACAAATATTTGAAAACCAAGCAACCCATTTCTCAACTACATGGTAAGGAAGAAATCAAAAGAGAAATCAGGAAACATATTGAACTGAATAAAAATAACCAAAACTTGTATGACATAACTTAGAGGGAAAAGTGGAAAGGTTTAAAATGAATGTACTTAAAAAAAAAGAACATATTAAACTCAAAGTATAAGTAAAAACAGTGAAAAAAGAAAAGGACAAAGAAAAATCAAAATTCATATTTTGAAAAGAACATTTTCTGCCTATAGATCTCTGTCACTACCAAAAATGATTTTTGGTAGTGTTGTTTAGAATAGAATAAGATGAGAAGTTATTTTTTATGGTACTGATTGAATTCTACTAAATTATGCTATCTGCACGAGTTTAGTTTGCAGCTATTTTTAAAAATGTTACAAACAGGTATTTAGTAATCTGAAAAAATATTGATGATATAATAAAGCAGGTCATAAAACATGATGCCATCTCTCTTGGTTTTTCTAAAAGGCTATTTTGGGCAGATTAAATATCAGAAAGATATAAGATCTACAACTAGTATTAGATGGTAGTCTTCAGACATATACTATCTCTCAATTTTTCTCTATTGACTGTATAGTATTTTTAGATTGTGAAATTAATAAATTTTAATTAGTTTAAACTCTTCAAACAAAAACCAGGCTTTGAATTTTCTCAATCTGCAGTTACCCTGATCTGATCTTTACATGTTCATATACATGTACTGAAATGTCACACTGCATTACATAAATATGCACAATTTTGATATAACTTTTAAAAGTAGGGAAAATTCTTTCAAAAAATGTACCATTTAAATATGTGTTAAGTAATAATAAAGGTGCGATAGTCTAGTAAACAAACTGAGTTAACCTAAAAATTTTTTATATTAATCAAAACCTGTCTTTGCAGTTTTAATAAGAAGATATTATCTAGAGCAAAAAATAAATTTTCAATTTGTTCATTTACTTTAAAGAGCAATTTGAAATTAACACTTAATACAATCATTTAACAACCTTCCAGCTGTCTCATTGTCTTTTAGAATAGGCTAAAGGAAGTAAATTATATTATATGAATTTCTAAATTTTTTTCCATAGCATCCAATGAGGAAATTTTATCACTTTTTTCCTTAGCAAAAAAAAAATGTCCTGCTGTAGTCAGACAGATTTATTTTGGATAAATTTTGAATTTGCAATGTTCCTCCCACAATAAATATTTCATTAAGTGAGAAACTGCATAACAATACCATATGACTCAATACTGCAGTCAGTCCTCTTAGAAGACATGGGGTTGGCAAAGTCGTTCAGCTCTACTTTTTGTTTTTAAAGGAATAAACAACATGCCCTAGGTGTTTGAATCCCAAGCAGAAGCATTTTGTCCTGCCCAGTTCCACAAGTCTCAAATTCACTTGCTTAATACACTTGATTACCTACTGCAGTTCGTAATGTTCTTACTTAAGGATGGGAGCAGGACAAGGCAACAAAATGAGGATGCACATGAAGAGGATCTGAAGAAGTTCTGCCCTCATGGGGGAAGGTGGGGTCAGGTAAATGACATCTGCATTCGGTGTGGAGTTTCAGGCACCGTAAGAGTTAGGTACGAGGCCTTCTGCAACAGTTTACCCACCACTCCGTGTTAGGGAGAGGTGCTCAGGAGAAGATGGTAACGGCCCGCACGGTGACACATGGAAGGGTGACTACGCGCTCACAAGCGGGTCTCTAGGGAGGTGACTGAGCCACAGGTGTGACACACTAGGTCACAGGTGTGTGATCCTCGGTCAATCCACGGATGGGTTCAGACCGTCCGCGTGATGGGTGTGATACTGAGGGATGAAACTGTCAGGAAGAGGGGGGTCACAGTGGGCACAGCCTGGGAGGGTGTATCTTCCTCCACTGATCCTCCTCGCTTCCTGTCTACCTTGCCATGGACTGTTTCTCCTCTGCCATGCTGCCCTATCTTGAAGCCAACCAACTGTAAACTGAAGCCTGTACTAACCAGAAATTGAAATAAAGCTTGCCTCCTTAAGCTTATGTTTGTCATTTTTATTTGTGTCCTGGCAATGAGAAAGTCACTAAGAGTGACCAAGATGGCAGTCCAGTGAGAACCACAGCATGTGCCAGGAGGGAAGCAGGGAAACACTGGAAGCAATACTGTCATCACTGGCACTTGGAGCCCCCTCTCTCTCTCACTCTCCTTCCCTCCCTCCCTCTGTCTGTCTCTCTCTGTCTCCCTCTCTGTCTGTCTCTGTCTCTGTCTCTCTGTCTCTGTCTCTCTCCGTCTCTCCTCTCTCTCTGTCTCTCTGTCTCCCTCCCTCCCTCCCTCTCTGTCTCTGTCTCTCCCTCTCCCTCACTCTTGCACTCCCCCTCCCCCTCTCTCCCTCTCTCTCTCCCCTCCTTTCTCTCTCCCCTCTCTCTCCCTCTCTCTCTCCCTCTGTCTCTCCCTCTCTCCCTCTCTCCTCTCTCTCTGTCTCTGTCTCTCTCTGTCTCTGTCTGTCTGTCTGTCTGTCTGTCTCTCTCTTTCTCTCTCGCGTATTTACTAAACCCCATAAGGTCTGCATCAACCTCATCTTGTAGGCAGGAAATCTGGTGGCTGGACTAACTGGTGTGAGACTGTACCTAGTGTGGCAAACAAGGAAGGGAAGGCAAAATCAAGCTCTCCATACTGTCTGCCAGTGCCCACAGTGAATGGCCACCATCTCCAGGCTCTCATGTCTAGCTCCCATCGCTTGCTCCCCCCCAGTCTTCTTGGGTTTCCACTGTCCTCGGAGCACCTCGAGGCTTCTGCCCCTGCTCTGCCCACCCTCACCCACTCTCTTCAAGAGTCTCATTCACTGTTTGTGACCAGTGAGTCTACTCTCTCACCTTCTCCGAAGCCCCCTTTAGAATGTAAATTACCTTTTTATTGTGTACAATTTCACACAGAAACTTGCAGATGTAGATTTTGGCTAAAATTAAAAAATCAATACTTAACTGAAGTCAGCATACCTCAGTTCAGTCAATAAAACCAGTGCCCACTTTGAGCTAGGAATAGTGCAAGCACTTAGGACAAAGACAAATGAGACAGCCACTGCCCTTCATGGCTCCTCCAGGGCAGGGGTACAGGAGTCAAAGACATGAGTAACTTCCAAAGGGAAGGTCAGGTGCACCAGGAGCTTAAGTACCAAAACCCACAGAGGTCTGTAGGTAGTTTCCAGACCAGATCAGAGGAGTTGAGGGTGATATCCAGATGAACTAAACATCCAGGTCCATATTTTGAGAACAAAGAATGTGCCAGGCATGGTGGCACACCCCTCTTATCCGACCACTTGGCAGGTTGAGACAGGGAGATCATAGTGGGTTGGAGGTCAGCCTGGATTACATAGTGTGTTTAATTTTAAGGCCAGCCTGAATCATATAGTGAGACCCTATTTCAATCTGCCAAGAACAGCAACAACAACAACAACACAAGGAAGCATGAATCCAGTGACCTGGGTAAAGTAAAAACAACAGCATGCTTTAAGAGAGAGAGAGAGAATCTCCAAGATGAAAATGAATTTGTAACATTACGTACTGGAGGCATAAAAAGACCTGCCTGGCTAGCAAACAAGGGTGCATTATATGTAAAAGAAGATGAGACAGCAATGAGCAGAAACCCAAGACCAACATTGCTCAAAGCCCAGGAAAGCAGTCTGGTCATAGAAACCATCTGGGAGACACCGAAAAGCTGGCAGATGAAAGCATGGTCAGGATGAACTAGGGGAGAAATCATGTCCAATATTCAGGTTGTGGCAGAAATAAAAGAAGAAGGAAAATCTGAAAAAATATTAAATCGCTGAAATGAATAAAGTGAACCACAAGGAATGGAAGGCAGAGGCAGGAATGGTACTGTAGTGCTGGGTGGGGTCGTCACTGGCAATGCCTTAACTACTGCACAAAAATGACACTGTGTGGGGAGGACCAAAGGAAGAGACACTGAAGAAAGAAGAGAGCTTTTCCTCAGACACCTCTAGGATGTGGTTTCTTTGAAGCCTTCAGAGACAGTATGCACTTGTGTGGAATTGGAAACAGATATGGACTGGAGATCGAGGAACCATTATTGCAAAAGACTGTGTGAAGCAGACCATCCAAGCAGAGCTCACAAAATAAGAGAAAGGGTGACATTGGATGTGTCACATGACATGGCCTCGAGAGACACTTTATACCTTTAAATGCTTACAAGAGAAGAAAGGTCTAAAATAAATGAGTTGAAATGTCTTCAGAAACTCAAGCAAGAAGAGCAAATTAAATGAAAAGTGAAGGAAAGAGAGACAATGACAAGGAAATGCAGTGAGTTAGAATATAGAAAACAAAGGCTAGCCAAAAGTTTATTGGAAATATGTGCACCTAGAAGCTTGAATACAGAATGAAAAATAACTAAAAAGAAATATCAAAAAGATTCAAATAAGAAATGCCAAAAAGATTCCACAGGAAAAAATATTTTTAAAAATCAACAAATGGTTTTACATCAGATTCAAAGCTTTGGCACAGCAAAGAAACAAGCAACAGAGTGAAGAGATAACCTACAAAATAGGAAAAGAAAATTTGCCAGCTACTCTTTTGACAAAGTTAATATCCTGAATACATGAAGAACTCAAAACAAACTCCACCCACTCAAAAAAAAAAAGGAAAAATTAACAAGTGAACTGAACACATAATTCCCAAAGGAGTACAAAGATCCTGTAGGATAGGAAAATATGTGTCTCATCTTTATTAGAGAAGTGCAAATCTAAACAACTCTGAGATTTATAAGATTTACCATGATTTCTTGAATATAATACCAAATGCACAGGCAAAAGGAAAAAGTAGACAAATTGAGCTTCATAATTTTTTTAAAACTGTGCAAGCACAATAGAGTAAAATGGCAATCAACAGAATGACAATATTTTCAAATCAAATATCTGCTAAAGGATTCATGTCCAGAATATATAAAGAACTGTTAAAACCCAACATCAATAAAACAATCCAATTCAAAACTGGGAAAAAGACTTGTGAAGACATTTCAAAGACATGCAAATGTCTGACGTCAGTCATCAGGGAAAAGTGAATCAGAACTACCATGAAGGCTGGGGATAAAGCACCATGTAAGGGTGCTGGCTCAACAACCAGTATAAGACAGTAAGAAAAGAGAGAGAGGGCCAGGGATTTAGCTCCGTGGTTCCAGCATCTGCCTTGCAAACCCAAGGTCCAGAATTCGATCTGGGGTAACCACATACCACAGTGCTGGGCATGGTGGCTCATGCCTGTAATCCCAGCACTCAGGAGGCAGAAGCAGGAGGATTGCTGCGAGTTCAAGGCTTACCTGGGGTAGATAATGAGCTCAGGACCAGCCTGAACTATAAAGCAGGACCTTGTCGAGAGAGAGAAAGAGAGAGAGAGAGAGAGAGAGAGAGAGAGAGAGAGAGAGAGAGAGAGAGAGAGAGAGGGAGAGAG
>PVIC010035039.1:0-19258 GCA_004025085.1 Thryonomys swinderianus | reverse complement strand
ACTATGGTGCCCAGGCAAGCCGCCACGAACTCAGCAATCCTCCTGTCTCTGCCTCCTGAGTGCTGGGATTACAGGCCTGAGCCACCACACCCAGCATTATATGTGGTAACCGGGGATTGAACTCAGGTCCTTACGCTTGCGAGGCAGGCGCCGGAACCACTGAGCTAACCCTCCGGCCTGACAGCTTTATTCTTAATAGCCCCAAACTTATTGTATAGCCATACAAGGTAATACTACTCATCAATAAAAATGAGCAAACTATCAATGTATACAGTAATGTAGATGAATCTCAAAAATACTATGCTGAGTGAAAAAAGCCCTATATATGTTAAAAGGTTTAAAAGGGTTATTTAAGGAATACAAAGTACAGTTAAATAAAGAGGTTAACTTCTAGTATTATATAACAGCACACTGTTCAGTTATAATTATTATATATTTCAAAATAGCTAAAAGAGAGAAATTTGAATATTCCAACACAAATCACATATGAAGTGATGGTTATATTAAATGAAACTGCATATGAAATGAATGTTTCATTTATATAAGTTTCCTTTGGTACCAGGAATTGAACTCAGGACCTTGTGCTTGCTAGGCAGGCACAGTGTCACGGAGCTACATCCCTAGCACTGTATAAATTTCTTTTCTTTTTTTTTTTTTTTGTGATGCCAAGGATTGAACTTGGGTCCTTGTGCTTTCAAAGTAGGTGTAGTACCACTTAAGCTAAATCTCTGCCCCCTTGTATGAATTTCTAAGAATAGTAAAAGTTAATCTGTGGCGAAAAAAAAATCAGCAGTGGTTGACTCTAGAAATTCTGGGAAGGGAAGGGTAGACAGTGGCTAGAAGGGTCATGAAAGAACTTTAAGACTGGCCAGTAATAGGGATTTGTATTCCAGCAGTGTATACATCTGTCAAACTTACAGAATGGTATTTTTCAGATCTGTGTGTTTCACTGTATATAAATCTTACCTAAAAAATTAAAAACTATTAAACTAATAATATGCATGCTGAGGTGTTTAGGGTTAAAGTACACTGATGATGGCAACTTATTTTGAAATATATTTTAGAAAAAAATAAACTGATGATTGGATAGAAAGATGGATGTCTATGTGATAAGCTAAGTTTGACAAAATATTAGTTTTTCTTTTTTGAGACAGTGTCTCACTTTGTAGTTCAGGCTGGCCCTGAGCTCACTATGTAGCCCAGGCAAGCCTCGAACTCAGCAATCCTCCTGTCTCTGCCTCCCGAGTGCTGGGATTATAGGAGTGGGCTACTGTTGGGAACAATCCTGTTTGGGAGAAATAATTGGAAGGTCAAAACTGACCAGGCCTTCTTCCTGCAGACAGACTTTGGACTTAACTATGTGGCAAAAGAATCCTGTTTTGGAAGAATAATTGGAACGCCCTTCCTGGCTGCCTATGACTTTGCACTCAGCTCACCTTCACCTTGGGTAACAAGACTCTGGTTGTCCCACATGCTGTGATGCTTCAAGATGGAACTGCTCCACTGCAGTGTTTACTCTGCCTTCTGAGTCTTGTTACATTTTGTTACTGGAGAGGTGTTGAATAAAATTTGTGGCAGGCTGGGGCCTGGGGTCTTTTACTACCCAGAGTAGCATGGATCAGTCTCAAACTCAGTTTCTCTAAGCCTCATATTATTTTGCTGTGTGCTGTTGACTCACAGGAGACTAGAACCTAAATCCAAAGGTCCTAGTTACGTTCCCTTCCCCTGGATCCCACAAGCTATCATACCTGGCATTGTGGTGTGTGGTACTGATTGCTGGTGTGAGTCACCATGCCCAGTATTGTTGTATGTGGTTGCTAGGCTCGAACTCAGGACCTTGCGCTTGCTAGGCAGGCGTTGGAACCACTAAGCTAAATCTCCAGCCCCAAAATGTTAGTTTTAGAATTGATATGGGATACAGATGTATTTTTTTTTTTTGAGGGGGAAATCTGCCCAGGTAAGTCTACTGAGTAGGTACTGAATAAAACACTGCTTTCAGTTTTCTTAGTTGAAAAATGTGAAATGAATAACATACTTCCTTTTTTTTTTTGCTTTTTGAGACAGGGTCTCACTTTGTAGTTCAGGCTGGCCCTGAGCTCACTATAGTGCCCAGGCAAGCCACCGCGAACTCAGCAATCCTCCTGTCTCTGCCTCCCAGGTGCTGGGGTTACAGACACGAGCCACCACGCCCGGCATTGTGGTATGCGGTGTTGATTGTTGGTGAGCGTGTCTCCATGCCCAACATTATATGTGGTTACCGGGGATTGAACTCAGGACCTTGTGCTTGCGAGGCAGGTGCCGGAACCACTGAGCTAACCCTCCAGCCCTGAATAACATACTTCTAAACCTGCAGAGATGATTCATTACCCCACCCCACCCCCACATATCTGAAACCCTGGAATAAATGTCCAGGATGAAACCAGACTTCCCAGAATTAGGCTAAGTCTTATGGCCTACTTCACACTGGACTTAATAAGACAAATCATTTGATTTGTGGTCTCACAGAATGGGGTATTTGAAATTAGGACAGTTATAAAAATTTTGGACAATATAGGAACTTCTCTAATTTAAAAAGAAGTCAAGCCAATCTCAGCAGGTGTTAAAGTAAGCACTTATTCACTACTCAGTACATGACATAAAGACCTCCTCCTCAGCCCCTGATTCTCCTTCAGGGCTTGTACCTCTGGCCTGAGCTTCTCAGACTCTGTCATTTTCTCTAGCTCTGTCTTTCCAGAGGTCCACAGGGACAGTGCGGGTCAGGCGTTTGGAGAGGAAGAAGCTGCTGCGTGGCGCCTTAAAGGACCTCAAAAGAGAGTTGATTTTAATGGGGTGGAGAAGGAGTGAGGGGAGGAGTAAAGGGGGAAATAATGTAGTCAAGTCTAATACGGAGCCTCTATTCCCTGAGCTGCCCCATTTATTCTGCATAATTGCTTCATTTCCACTGGCAGTGCATCTCCAAATGAATTTCATTACTGGTGCCTGGGATATCATATTGATTACCAGTTTCATCGATCCCTATCTTGCTAATTAGCATATAAATTAGCCATTTGGGGGAGGCATTAGGCAAAATTGAATTTTCCCCTTAATCTTCTTTCAGAAGGTAAATGGAAATAGATGTGGCCTGTTAAGGCCTGTGGCCTTCCCCAGACACAAACTAAGTGCTGTTCACACAGCAATCAGGAGCTGTCTTGTGGAGGGGACAGGAAGAAGCTTCCTAACCTAACCAATACAGCTGCCATCACACCAGTAAGAGTTTTCCAGAAAACTGGCGGCACAGGACACATCGGCAGGCTGAGATATATTTTCTGCAAGGACACAGCTGAGCCGATGGGCAGCAGGGCCCTCACACAGAGACACGAGCACAGGGCCTGTGGCACAGCAGCGCTGGTGGTGCCTGTTTCCAAGGCTGGAATGGAGAATGCCACTCTGCTGTGGTGCAGAGGCATGGCTAGAGGTCTGACCTCGGAAGATCTGTGGTGGACACTACGGAAGTCAGTATGGAGGTTCCTTGAGAAACAAACTCGAAATTTCATTTGACCCAGCTATCCCCCTGCTAGGTACCCTCCAAAAAAGGTTAAAGACATCATATTTTAGGGATATGAGCACATCCGTGTTTATAGCAGTACAATTCATACTAGCTAAATGTTGGAAGCAGCTGTCTCTCAACAGATGAATGGATTAAGGAAATATGGTATTTATACATAATGAAGTATTACTCTGCCATAAAGAAGGCTAGAGTCACTCATATGTAAATGAATGTACCTTGACGCTATCTCAAGTGAAATCAGTCAGACACAAAGTGTAAATATCTCATGGTGTTTTATACGATAAACTCGAAATATAGACAAAGAGCAAAACAAAAGAGAGGAAGTAGGGAGCTTTTTTACAGATGGGAATGTGATCCAGAGATGGAGGGAGCTGGGAAGGAGGGGGAAGGGGGATGAAAAAATAACTGCTATCTGTTATGAACATGTACCAACTCCCCACAGCAAATGTAATCATTTTTAATGCAAACACATGCTGAGAGGACATAAGAAGATGAAGAAAAAGGTCTGTTTTGGGATGCCTGCTCTGTCTCTTGAGTCGTCTTGAATACGATATCCTCTCTAAGCCTTGCTTTCCTCTCCTGCAGGATGCGGATAATGACAGCACCTAGCCCATCGGGTGGCTGGAGGCACTGAGGAGAGGGAGTGCATAGGGAGCCCTTCACAGGGGCCCGGCAGACAGTGGAGCTCATGGTGTCTTCTCTTCCAACAGCACTGCTGGGACCAGAGACCACACAAGTACTGCAGGACACCTAATTCCTGGGTCCTCCAGACGCAGCTGCTCAGCTTTGAAGTGCACATTCCTTTAGACTCCCGGGTACTTGAGCCCCAGAACAGGTTACAGTCCCTGGAGTGCAGGATCGTATCACTGGGAATGTGCTGAAATAGCACAGCCATGGCCCACCCCAGACTCACCCTAGCAGGAACTGTCTGTGAGTGCGCACTGTCCTGAGTCATCCTCTTCCTTGTCTGACGCCATCAGAGAAGGAAGGGACTTGGACAGTCACTAAGTCAAAAGCCCGGGCTCAGAAAGTGGCCTGCCTACAGTGAGGCCACAGTGCAGCCCGGACAAGGCTTTCGGCCCCCTCCCCAGAGACCAGTCCAGACGTGGTGGGGGCCCTGCAGAGGCTGTTTCTCTGGCAGCGCCGAGCTGTGCTGGCTTTCTCTGGGGCTCTCTTGGTGGTGGCAGGTTTGACCCCACCTTGAGACACAGCTGCCATATGGCTTTGAAAGGAGACTCAGTAGCCCTTAGGATACAGCTGGGGATTAGAAAGTCTGGTTACTGTGATGAGCTCACAGAGGGTACGGAGGCAGTGGAGGAGAGCACCCTTGATAACCTCTGCCCTCTGCCCTTTGAACTCTGAATGCTTCCCACAAGGACACACAAGAAACCGTGGACAGTGGTGCCCACGGAGAGGGCAAGTGGGATGCAGACTCAGAGGTAGGGAGGCAGGTGAGAGCGAGACGTTTTTCACTTATGCCCTTCTATACCTTTTAAATTTTGTTCTTTGTACATGTAAAACATAGCCAAGAATTACTTAGTAAATAAAATTTTAATAATGCCTCAGATAGCAATTACAAACAATATGCCATCTGGCTTGGCATTAGATCATCTATTCTACTTATGTCTGTCTGCTCCATCCACTACCCTGAAACCTAAAACTTAAAGCACTGTGGAAAAATTCAAAGGCTGGAATACAAATAAAGATGCAGGGCTCGCCTCAGCATGGTACGCATAACTAAGCTGTTTCCTCATTAGAAAGTGGAGTGCTCTGTTGTGTTTTACATGATACTAAGTAGGTGTAAGTATGATTTAAAGCCCACTTCTACCCCGTGACATCACAGTGAAGGGAAGGATTGGACTTTGCTCTAATGGGCTTTCGCTTGACTTGGAATAACCTTTAAAAATGAGAGGGCACTTAGTTACAAGCAGAGGATGTATAATATAATGTCACTTTTATTGATTGCATGTTACTTAATGTGTAGTTTGGCTGAGACAGTATATTTCAAAATGTTAAGAATGGCTGTTTTGAATGATAGGGTTACTATAGATTTTCATTTCTCATTTGTGTTTTTATTTTCTAAACTGTCTATATTTTTAAAAAATGTGGGCTTCAACATCAGTGTTTTGCATAAAATATAAGTGAAAGATAAACACCAGGGAAAGGATCCTTCTTTGTCTGGATAGTGGGTTGCCCAGGAGCTGGTGACGTAGGACAGGCTGCAGGGGCTGGAGTTCAGACACAGCTGGACCTGGGGCTAGAGGTGTCGCTGGTCTCCTAAATCCATATTCCAGGGACCTTCAGAATGGCTTGGTACTTTTTACAGCTAGAAGGCACACACAGTTGGGAGGCGCCAGGTTCCCAGGACTGTCTCCAAGTGGAGCCAGAGACAGCTCCTGACCCAGATACTGAGCAAGAAGTGTTGTGGGGTGAGTCCAGGTGGCCTTTTCAGCCTCCGTTATGGCTGCCTGGAGGGCAGGGGAGGCAGACATGGACGGTGATATTAGCACAGGGCCGGTGAAAGTGTACACAGGCCAAACGTGGACAGTTCTGTTGCAGAGACACAAGGGAAGAGTACAGCAGCCGTGTGGCGTGGTGCCGTGTTTGGCCTCTGTCCTGTGCTGCCAACACGGTCTAGGACGAGGTGCTGCACCCACACTGCACCGATGGCTCCTCCTCTATAATGGAAATCCATCCCTGGAGGGATCCTCTGAGGGAAGAAGAAGGTACACGAAAAACCTCTGGACTTGTACACAGAGCGGAGCTTTCACAGAAGAGGCTGTAATTATTATTTTGGGCAGTTAGAGCCACATTATGGTCACATTATCATCAGTGCTGTCCACATTTCCAAGGAGCCTTACAAAAAGTAATAAATAAATGAAAGCCTTAGGGAAGCTGCCTGAAAAGTAGAAGACCCCAGCCCAAATGTAAATATTTTTTAGCCTAAAATGATATTAATTTTGAGGGGTGGCAGAAAAGAGAGGGTGGAAAATGTGACTTCTAATCATGGGTTTTCCAAACCGAAATTATTTCTTCAGTATAGTGAGGGAAGAGGAGCTGAAAGAATGAGAGGGAAGTAAGAGGAGAATTGGGATTAAATCTCAAAGGCCAAACCAAAGTGTACATATTAAGGGTAATACAGGCCATGCAGGCTTGTCTATGAGAATAAGTGGTTGTGGACATGCCGACATATTTTACAGAAGTTGTTCCAGTGGCTACATATGCATTAGGACAAGCTACAGAAACACAGGGACACCAGGTGCGAGGGTTACAACAGTGATATTAGCACAAGATCATCAAACTTTGGCTCCCTCTTCCAGAAGAGGAACCAGGAAACGCAGCATAGCTCAAGTCTATGTTTCAGAGAAACCCAAGCCAGGACATAGGTGTTTATGCATTTGGCAGCTACTTGGGAGTGAATCTTCTCTCCATTCCTGTGCATTCTGATTGCACCTACCTTAGTCTAGGACCTCATAATAATGTGGATGACTTATTCAAAAAGCCTTCTAACAGGTTCCGTTTCCTGTGTCATTTCTCTAATTCACTGTGGGCATCTCCACTGGTTTCATCTTGCTATAACTCTGCCTTTATAGCGCACTCACTCCCTAGAGACTGAGTAGTAGAGCTTTAGGAAAGGATTCGTGTAACTTAGTGTGATAGTCACTGACTTCTAATTGAGGCTGACAGGTATACAGAGGGTCGTATTGTGTGAGCAGAGGTTCTCAGCGAGGGCAGTCTTATCCCTAAGGAACACTTTGAAATGTCTGGAGACATTTTTGGTCATGACTGGGATCCAGTAGGTAGAAAGCTGAATGCTGCTAGACATTTACAGCGTAGAGAACAGCACTTCCACCCTAACAGAGCAACGCCCAGCTCCAGATGTTAGTAGTGTCAAGGCAGAGAGACCCTAATGTAGGGCCCGGTAGGTCACTGCAGGGACTTCGGCCTTTACTTTATGTGAGATGCAAAGTTGTCAGAGGATCGTAAGTGAAGGGGTGACATTTTCTAATTTATGTTTTTAAAATGTCTGGTTCACAGTGGAGAATGGACTGCAGAGGAAAAGGATGAAGTAGCAACCTGTCAGAGGCTTTGTAACCACCAGGGAGGGTAGAAATATGAGTCTGAACTAGGGTGTTGTGAGAAAGGAGTAAGAAGGGGTCAATTCTATGTGTGTTTTAAAGCTTGAACTGATAAGATTACTTCATCAAAATGAACAATGATCACCTGATATTCTTTCTCCACTGTACCACAACATGCCAAGCTCATTCCTGCTTTGTTCTTGTGTTCCCTTCTTCCTGCCCAGATCTTTTCCTTCCCTCCCCTCCCCTCCCCTCTCCTTTCCTTTTCATGGAATAGTGTCTCACTTTGTAGATCAGGCTGCCCCTGAGCTCACTAGGTAGCCCCAGAAATCCTCGAACTCACAGCAATCCTCCTGCCTCTGCCTCCCAAGTGCTGCGATTACAGGCATGAACCACCACACCCAGCACTGTGGTGTGTGGTTACCGGGGATGGAACTCAGGACCTTGCGCTTGTCAGGCAGATGCTGGAACCACTGACCTTAATTCCGTGCCCCCCCCCGATCTTTTCTTATTTGAGCAAAGTCTAGTCAGTCTGGATTTCAGGATTTTAAACAAGAGCTTTTCTTAACCAAAAGAACCTTCTCTCCCTCCAAAACATCTTCAGATTTTCTAGTCTACAATGCTCAATTTAATCTTTAATATTCTTTTCACATATGTGATGAGATGCCATATTTTTTTGAGATGCCATATATTAAGGGGGGAAAATGACCAGCTGCCTCTTATGCAATATAAGTGTGATATAAGAGAAGCCCTAGTCTCCATCATGAGGCAAGAAAAAGAAATTAAATATATAAAGTAAAACCACAGGGAAAGAAGAAAACTTGTTCTTAATTGAAGATTACACAGAAAATCTGACTGAATCAAAAAATGAAGAATTAGACCTAGTGAAAGTTCTGCAATTTTCTGATAAAAAAATCAACTTGTGGGAATCATATGTATTTTTACATAATAGCAATAAAGAGTGCAAATGAAATGAAATCTTAAAAAGTACACTGTTTAGAATAGCAATGACAAAGATAAAGCACCTAGAATTAGAATAAAAAAGATATACAAGATACTTGAGGGTTAAATTATAGAAATTTAATGAAAAACATCTGGGGAGGGTTGAAGGAGGGGAGGGGGAAGGGATTGAAAAAGTAAGATGTATTACATACATGTGCCAACTCCCCACAAAGAATGTAATCACTATGTACTGTTAACATATACTAATAAAAAGTAAAGTTGAAAATATTAGAAGATATCAGCAAATGGCTTATAGTTTGGAAAACCTCAAATTATAAAGATGCTATTTCTTTCTCAGTCCATCTATAGTTAAGTGAAATTTCAGTTTAAGTTTCCAAAGTGTTAAAAAAAGAAACTGGACAAATTGATTCTAAGATTTATATACAAATGCAGAAGACCAATAATAGACAAATCACTCTTAAGAGTAAGAAGAACTGGCCCACCAGACATCAAGGTCTGATAATTAAAAGCAAGTTTCTTATTAACACTATCTGGGACAGACCCTGTTCTTGACCTGAAAGAGTGAATATTCCTTCTTCATTTTATGACATATACTGGTAGCTTTAAACTGATCACGGTGGCAAGTATTTATACTATAGAGTTCAGAAAATATTACAGATCAGTGCTTTTCAACTATATGACAGGAGTGGGAGGAGGCAGTACTAAATATTTACTAGCATACCACTTAAGGAAGTCAAATAAAGATTTTCAAAATATACCCAGATATTTATGAACAGTAGATATATAACACATAGGCTTATCATATCTGTAAAGAAAAAAGGTCCTATTTCATTAATGGTATGTGAAAAACAGGCATCCATATGGAGATATGAAATTAATATCCCACCTGAGAATGAATTCCAAATTTAAGTATATTAAATACTTAAGTTAAAAGACAAAGTATTAAAATTTTAGAAGAAAATATAGGAGAAAATCATAATGACTCCATACATGGAAAAAATATTTAAAACTAGAAAATACTGATAAATTTGACTGCATGAGTCGGGAGAGAAAATGGTGAAGTGATGACCGGCAACCAGATTCAGCCTTTGTGAGTTCCAGAATCCAGATCCTGGAAGAAAAAGAGAAGTGGATTGCCAGGAACTGGAAGGAACCGACAGGAAAATTACTGTGTTTCCCTGAAAATAAGACCTAGCTGGAAAATAATCAGCCCTGAAAGCTAAAGATCAGAAATGCCAGCCCTAACCAGCCACCCTTGCCTTCCTGCCTTACAGAACAGCCACTGGGCAAGAGGACAGTGATGGCAGGTAAGGCAGGGAGGGGTTGGTTGGGGCTGGCATTTTGTTTTGTTTTGTTTTTTCTTTGTGGTATCAAGGATCGAACTCAGGCCCTTGTGTGTCCAAGGTTGGCACGGTAACACTTGAGCTAAATCCCCAACTGGCGTTTTTGATCTTTAGTTTTCAAGGCTGATTGATTTTGCCTATGCTTTATTTTGGGGGAAAGAGGGTAACGGCTACAGAGAATTAGCATAGCAGTGTACAGTTCAGCGGATGAGCAGGATACAAAGTCAACACACGAAGATCAAGAATATTCCTATATAAGAATAGTAAATTCACTGAGAAAGAAATCAGGGAAACAATACCTTTCACAGTAGCATTGAGAAAAATTAAATACTTAGGAGTTAATGTAAATAAGTGAAAGAATTCTGCAACAAAAATCACAATACTTTGACAGAGGAGTTTGAAGAGGATAGCAGAAAATGAAAATATATCCCCTATTCTTGGTTAAGCAGAAAGAATACAGTCAAATTGGTCACACTTCCAAAAGTAGTACACAGATTTAATGTAATCCTAGTAGTATTCCTTGCAGAACTAGGAAAAACTATCCTGAAATTCATTTGAAACCAGAAGAGATTCAGAATAGCAAAAACCATCCTGAGTAATGAAAGCCAACCAGGAGGCATCACAAGTATAACCTGGACTTCAAGTTATACTACAAAGCTACAGTGATAAAAATAGCATGGTATTGGCAGAAACTAACAAAAAAAGCAAGCCTGTTGCTGAAGTAGAGGGTGAGGAGACAGCTCCAGGCATAATCAGCTGCCTGATCTTTGACAAAGGGGCCAAAAAACTTATGCTGGAAGAAAGAGCCTCTTTAACAATGCTTGGAAAATGGGTAATACCAGGCAGAAGAATGAATTAGACCCATATCTCTTACCACGTACTAAACTAAAATAAAAATAGATTAAATATCTAAATATTAAAACACAAACAATCTGCGTTAAGATGAAATAGTAAAACACTTGAATATATAGGTGTAGGCAAGCAACTGAAAAGAACACTGATTTCACAAGAAATAATATTTAGAATCAACAAATGGGATCATATCAATTTAGAAAGCTTCTGTTCAGTAAAGGAAATGAGTAACAAAGTGAGAGAGACAACCTACAGACAGGAAAATTTTTTGCCAGTTATTCCTTGGACAGAGGGACTAATATTTAAAATACATAAATAACTCAAAAAATTAGATCCCCTAATTAAAGACCCAATAAAAAATGGGCAGTTAAAATGAACAGACACTTTCAAGATGCACTACAAATGGTGAATAAATACATGAGACAACATATCTGGCCATTAGAGAAATGCAAATTAAAATACACTGAGATTTCATCTCACTCCAGAAAGAATGGCTATCATGAATAAATCAAATAATAACAAATGCTGGAGGGGCTGAAGGGAAAAGGGAACCCTTCTACAATATAATATAAACTAGTACAACCACTATAAAGTTAGTATGGAAATTCCTCAAAAAACTAAAACTAGAAATTACATTTGACCCAGAAATTCCCCTTCTAGGTATCTTCCTCAAAGAGTTAAAGACATCATATTACAATGATATATGTGAACTCATGTTTATAACAACACAAAAGACAACAGCTAAATCTTAGAAGCAGCTTATATAATCTTCAACAGATGATGGATGAAGAAAACATGATAGCTATACGTGACGGAGTCCTATTCTGCCATAAAGAAAAATAAACTTTGGGTGTTTGTAGGAACCTCAAGATCAAAGTAGGTGAAATAAATCAGACATACAAGCTAAATTAACACATAGCTTCACTTAAATGAGACACCCAAATACAAATGAAATGAAAAATAAAAGAATAGATAATGGGAAATAAAGAGATAGACCCTTTGTATATGGGAAAAGAGGTCAAGAAATGAAGGGAGGAAGTAAGGGGAGGAGAAGCAGACTTTTAAAAAATTAAGAGATGTTATGTACATGTACTAACTCCTCACAAGGAATGTTGTCACTATGTACTACAAACATGAAGCAATAAAGAAATAAAAAACTGATTACATTAAAATGAAAACCATCTGTTGTCATAAGCCATCATAACAAGACTTATAGTGAGGAAAAAAATCTGCATCACTCATAAGGAAAAAAGGGTTTGTGTCCAAAATATTAAAAAGAACTTAGAATCTATTGGTAACAGATGCAGTACTATAAAAAAGCGACCATTACAATTGAATTGGATTTTCTCTTTTGTGCATACCCTCAAGCCAAAATTATAAAAAATGTCACTTTGTTAATAATTAGGAAAGTACAAATTAAAGCCACAATGAGGTAAAATTTTATACATATGAAACTGGCATCCATTTTATAGACTTGCAATATCAAACACTGGGAAAGATATGGAGCAATGTTAATCCTCATGCAGAGGGGGTAGGAGTGTAAATTAACTTAATCACTCTAGAAAACAGTTTGATATTTCACAGTAAAGTTGAACAAACTCATAGTGTAAAACCTAGCCATCCATACATATCATACACACGTATGTAATATTTATATCCCCATCCTATGAAAACCCTTGCACATGTTCATAAGGTAACATGTATTGTGTATTCCCAGTAGAACTGTTCTTTTTTTTTGAGACAGGATCTTGCTTTGTAGTTCAGTAGAACTGTTCTTCTTATAGCAAGAAACTAGAAATAACCCAAAGTGTCTGTCACAAAAAGAATAATAAAAAATATTGTGCACAGCAATCCAACAGTAAAAATGAATCTATGGCCTACAATCTCTTGCAACACACACATACTTCAAATGCATAATTTTAAGCAAAAGAAGCAAGACTCAGAACTGATACAGGATGATCCATTTTCAGAGTTCAAAACCAGCTATAACTAAAAATATATTGTTAAAAATAATAATATAGCCAGGTGTGGTGGCTCATGCCTGTAATCCCAGCACTTGGGAGGCAGAGACAGGAGAACTGCTGAGTTCGAGGCTTGCCTGGACTACATAGTGAGCTCAGGGCCAGTCTGAACTACGAAGCGAGACCCTGTCTCAAAAAAAAAAATAATGATGATGAAGTGTGGTAATGCACAACAGTATTCTTGGCTAATATTCTAGGCTGAGGAAGGAGGATCAGCAAGTCCAAGAGTTGGTGAGATTTTGCTTTGAAATTCACACATGTGCATCCACACACACACACTCCCGCTCTCTCTCTCTCTCTCTTTCTCTCTCTCTCATGGGCATTCATAAAGATTTAACTATCTAGATGGTCATTACATGAGAAGAAACTAAAAAATTAAAATCCCACCTGTACGGGATTAGGGAATTGTATCTTCATCTAATAGAATATTATATTTAGTGACAGGAAATATCACACTAAGGTGACAAAAGCAGCTTATGAAAAGGTATAAGGCAATATTTTTTATATAAACTTAAAAAGCTAGAGGGGATATAAAACAATGTGTTAACATTACTTTGGAGTGCATCATTAACAGGTTTCTTGGCCCTGCTCATGTTTTCTGTATTGAATCTCATAATTAAAATGTTACTTTTATAAAATAAAACATTGATCATTTAAAAATAAACCAGAGTCCCTTTACATCCAATACATACAATTGGCTACCTCAGGCCAGCCCTTGAATCTATCAGAGATCAGCGGAGAAGTTTATAGTCTCCTAATCCCATCCTCTGTTCCACTTGAGTCATACATAGCTTTTTGGCTTCTTAGAAGAGAGTCGCATTCACTCACAAGTGGCTCATAATATATATTTATTAAGTTGAACTGATTGCTGTGATTGTTCTTTACCAAATGATCTCCATTTTAAATGGTCCTTTCAGCCTTAATCATCTCACATACTCAAACTAAATAAAAATATTTTGAAAGAATGTCCAAAGGGAAAACTATTACTATAGTGAATTATATCATTATATGTGAAGTATATAATGCAAGATCTGTTGCATATTTCATAGTTTTGTGTAGTATAGTCCTCAAGTATTAATTGCTTCTGTGGTGGAATAGCCTGTCACACAGAAAGAATCAAACCTGCCCCCACTCCTTTGCAGAGAAAACAAATGCCTGAAGTGAGCTGGAATTTCCAGGAAAAGCATATCAGCTCAATTTGTATTCATCCCTATGGGATTACTGCACTGATGTCATTTTTAATATGTCTCACTCTTCCCCCTGATTGGCATGATGCCCCCTCTTCTTTTCCAGCTGGTCTTGTAGGCTCTCCATATAGCAGATCTCCTTGTGAATGACTCTCTCAGGGAGCATGTGCAGGAGAAGCTCAGAGCCTCACTCCATGGGAATGGAAGAGACACAGCCAAAGAACAGGCTAACATCAGCAGCTGAATAGAAAAGGTCATGCTGCTTCTGGCAGCTGACAAGGCTAACCCTGTAAATGAGTTGATGAGAGCACTTTCTCAAGGTTGTCCCCGAAGGCTGTGTGTACCAAGAAGCGAGGGCAGTACAGCTTTGCACACAAGAACAGAACAAGACTCCAAGGCCACTTTCTAACCTCATGCACTCACTCATGTGCTTTATTCAATTCTATTTGTACAAAAGGTTTATTGAGGCAATGGGCAGAGTATATCTTTAGGGATTAAGAGCTATGCAAATAATACCTAATGGAAGACTCAATTAGCAGATGGCCTGCCAGTGCTATTTCACACTTACAGGACTAGCCATGCCAATAGGAGGAATGAATCATTCTTATGGTATTTAAGCACTGATTTTTAAAAAATAATAGTCACTATATTAAGACAGGCCTGGTAATGCCTAGTAACAAGAAACAAAAATACCTTTCTATAGAGAATGGACATCATCTATGGTCACAGTTGAAGAGCAAGCATGGCAAAATGGGGCGCCACTGGAGATGGCGCTCATTTTGTGTATCACCCAATGAAGAACGAAGCCTTTCTTCATCAGAGCACTTCTGTTTTATTATGAGTATTACTCCAAAACTTTTCTAAATGTGGAGTAAACAGCATTTCAAAGCTGGCTCATTACCCAATATATTCATTTCTTCAAAAAGGAAAGTCTCAAAAGAATTCAGGTTATTTTTCTATGAATTATAGGAGGAGTAAATGCAGGAAATTAGTGTAAGTACTACATTCTCCTTATACAAATATTTTACTAAAATATATGTAAATCACTAATTAGGAAATCTCAATATAACCATTTGTTTCTTCCCAAAAGGTTATATTATTGTTAATTAGTTTTAACATATTTTTTTAAATTGAGAGAAAGCTGGAGAGAATAGGTCCAGAGATTTTGAACTACCTTATGATATCACCAGTTCTCAATAAATGCACAAAAATATTTATTAAAATAACTCTATTTTCTTTTTGTAATATTAAAGAAAGTTTCACATTTGAAAAATCACTGTCAATCACCATATTAATAGAGATGATAATCCTATGATTATCCTTAAAGAAGGAAAATAATTTGTCAAAATTAAATATTCAATCATCATATTACCTCTAAGCAAGTTAGAAATAAGAGAAATCTTCCTCAGTTTCATAAAAACCATGTCACATAACCTGTACTAACATCATGCTTATTCTTGAAAGACTGAATGCTTTCTCCCTAAGATCTGGAATGGCAACTCACTATTATACAGGAGGCATGAGTAGTGGAATAAGGTAGTAAAAAGGAAATAAGATTGGAAAGACAGAGGTAAAACTGTTTTTACTTGAAGATAATATATATTTACATAAAATTCTAAGGAACCTACCAAAAACCTCTGAGAACTAAAGTGACCAAGGTCATAGAATACAGTAACACAGAGATTAAGTAACTTCACTGTGGTTACAAGCACAGTTGGTAACTGAAGAATCAGGATTCAAGTCCAGGCAATCTGTCTGGCAACTTCCTCTTACAACACGAGACTTACATGGTTATTTAAAAATCAAGTTGTTTCCCTCACCAGTACTGATACCAGCACAATAGCCAAGATATGGCATCAACCAAAGTGTACATTAGAAGATGAATGGATAAAGAAAATTAGTACATATATCCAGTGAAATATTATTCAGCCTAAAAAAATGCTATTCTGTCATTCGTGACAAAATTGATGGAACAGCAGGTCATAATGTTAAGTGAAATAAGCCAGGTTTAGAAAGACAAATACACGTGCTCTCCCTCATCTGTAGAAATTGAAACATTTGATCTTAAATAAGAGTAGAATAGTGATAATTAGATGCTAAGAAGAATGGGATGAGGAAGGATAAACAAATTATGGCTGGTCAAATGTAGCAGTCAGGAGGAATAAGTTTGTGTTCTACAGACAGTCAGATAACTGTGATTTGCAACAAAATTATTACATATCTTATGTAGAACTAGAAGAGAACTAGAAGAGAAAGCTCTTCTCTTTGAAGGCTTCAAACACAAAGAGAGGATGAACATATACAACAATAAAATGCTAATGATCTGACTTGATCTTTGCACATTGTATACATGTATTGAATCATCAGACTGTAGCCCATAAGTATGTACAATTATATGCCAATTACACAGAAAAAAAATCTAAACTGAAAAAAATCAAGATACATATTTACCATGGGAGTGAACAGTTTTCCGCCGGCATGCTATTCAGCACGCTTTTTCAAGTTTGGAGCCAGGTGACCACCCATGTGACCTGAATCGACCTCTCCTCCCTTAAGGTGGAGGTGTTAGTACTTTGTCCCAGCCATGGGAGAGTGACTATTATGCATGTGAACAACAAACAACATTTTTCTTCAATATTCAATAATTGTTAGCATAAGCCTAGGTTTTGGTGAATAATAATAATAATAAAAAAGATGTGAGTCCAGAATCCTCATTCTGTGTAGAAAATGTATGGCTATTGACTGTCTAATATGAAAAAAATCAAAGCTGTAGATGTATTTCTTATACAATAGGGCAGTACATTTCACATTGATAACTATGTGTTGGATATATGTACCCTACTAAGTCCCATCACCAGTAAATGGCAAATATTTGAGTTTGGTATAATTTACCTTTAATATTAGAAAACAAAATTTGAAAGAGCATTGATGATACATCAGGAGCATCGATATTATATATATGACAGGTACAAAACATCCTCACTGATAAATTCAGGAACAAAATTAAACACTAGTGTTGGTTTTGAAAGTAAGGCTCTAATGCTCACTTAGCCACAAACTAAAGTCAAATCTCTCAGCATGTATGTTTTCATAGGAAGAAACTCAGGGTTCTTATCAGGGACTTTATGTAAGGAATTTTAAGTAGTTAAACTTAAGTTTGCTTGTACCATTAATAATAAATAGGATAATGATTACTGCTAAATTAATGAGCAATTATCAAATCTAGTAACAATGAACCCTCAAAATATAGCAGTTCACAAACACTGAACTCCAACTTGTAGGTCAAGAGAAGCTATAGGAGGAGCCTGAGATAGCTCTACCATAAGCTGAATCAAGGCTACTATAAGTGAAATACAGGTTGGGCATCTCTCCTCTGGAAATACAGACCCCCAAATGCTCTAAATCTGAAAAATTTTGGGTTTTAACATGACATCTCAGCAGAAAATTCCATACCATGCAACTTGGTTTCATGCACAGAATAATTTATAATACTGTATAAAATTAAGCTTCTGTACAGCAAAGGAAACAATCAATGGAGTGAATAGGAAATTTTTACCAGTTAGTTTTCAAATAGGACTAATATCCAGCTATAAAAAGAACTAAAAAAAATTAGATGTACCCAAGATAAAAAACCTAATAAAAAATGGGCAATTGAAATGAATAGGTGCTTCTCAGAAGAAGTATAAATGGCCAATAAATACATGAAAAAATGTTCAATATTGCTGGCCATTGGAGAAATGCAAATTAAAATACACTGAGATTCCATCTTATTCCAGAAAGAACAGCTATCATCAATAAATCAGTTAACAACAAATGTTGGCAAGTCTGGGAGTGGAGTGTAAAAAAGAACTTTTCTACATTGTTAGTATAAATGTAAACTAGTATAACCATTACAGAAATTATTATGGAGACTGCTCAAAAAACTTAAAATAGAAATTCTGTTCAACCCAGTGATTCCTCTTCTAGGTATGTTCCTAAATGAATTAAAGACATATTATAGTGATATGTATGTATCCATGTTTACAGTAGCATAATTTATAATAGCTAAATCTTGGAAGTGGCTTATATGTCCATCAACATATGAATAGATAAAGAAAATGTATTTATACACAATGGAGTACTACTCTGCCATAAGGAATAATCAGAAGTCATTTGTAGAAAAATGGAAGCCCCTTGGGATCATAATGTTACATGAAATAAATCAGACAGAAGAGCTTAAATATCAGATGGTTTCTCTTATATGAGAAACCCAAAACATAAACAAAGAGCAAAATAAAAGATAGAAAATAGGCAGATAGATCTTTTGCATATGAGGATGGGACCAAGAGTTGGAGAGAGGAAAAGTAGGAGATGGAAAAAGAATTAAGATGTGTAATGTACATATACCAACTCCCCCCAAAGAATGTATTCATTATGTATTCCAAATATGTACTAGTTAAAAAAATTGAAAGACTATTCTGTAATATTACCTTCAGGCTATGTATATAAACTATATATGAAACATAAATAGATTTCATATATTAAGTTGGGTCCTACCCCCAAGATATATCATTGTTTAGTCTACTAATTCATCACTGAGGTAGGCTGATTTAGTGTGGAAATCACAACATAAGCATTTGTTTTTAGAGGATATTTATGTCTGTTGACAACAGAACTATTAATATATATCAACCATATTCCAAACCATACTTCACCTAGAGGTCAGTCACCAAACTGTGAGCACAGAGTTCACAATGAATTATCAGACTATAATGGTAACATGCAAAGTGAGATCTGTAAAATTAAGACAGTTATCATAAACTTTGGAGGGAAGAGCATTCTCAGAAATATAGCAGGCCCTCTTGTGATTCAAATAAAGTAGCTTTTTAAGACTATTAGAAGCAATCAAAGAATGTGGAAGAGCTGAGATTTGATGAAGACAGTATGACTAATGTATCTTACAGAGTTGTTGTGAGTAAACAACTTCTCATATAATGCCCCAGGGGGATAACTAACATATTTAGGTGCTAGTAAATTGTACTCCCTGGGCTGGAGATTTAGCTCAGTGGTTCTGGCACCTGCCTGGCAAGTGCAAGGCCCCTTGCTCAATCCCTGGTAACCACGTACAGCAATACAGGGCATGGTGACTCACACTTGTAATCCCAGCACTCAGGAGGCAGAGGCAGGAGGACTGCTGAGTTCGAGGCTTGCCTGGGCTACATAGTGAGCTCAGGGTCAGCCTGAACTACAAAGTGAGACCCTATCTAAAAACAAAACAAAACAAATT
>PVIC010035038.1:0-19174 GCA_004025085.1 Thryonomys swinderianus | reverse complement strand
TACAAAGTATATCCTGCAGTGTCTCCTAGTCATGATCAGTCTTGCCTAAGGCTGCTATCACAACACAGATGAAAATATATCATCCTGCAATACACAGGAAAAGATTATTTGCTACAAAACCTATGATAGTTGTTACTCAGTATTTTTGGACATCATAAATTGCTTAAAAAGACTGGGGTCAAAGTTAGCTTTCAAAACAGAGAGCTAGTTTACCTTATGACATATTGGAGGGTACTGTGATCTTTAGAACTATCTTCCTGTTGTTATATTTCTGAGGTACCCCATCAGTACATCCCCAGCTCAAATACTATCCTGCCAAGTTCATGACAAAGTCAAATATTCCAACTTTTGAACTGTGTATCATGATGCTTTTTCAGTGAAACTGCACAATTTGGTTCAAGTCATTTACAATACTTTTTGGTGAAAACCCGCAACTTCTATGTAACAAATGGATGAATTCATCTTGGACATTTTATTGAATTTCTCTTAAGCAAATGCACTAAAACTAATTCCAGAAGTTTTTTTATACTTCTAACATTGGATGATTTTTTTCCATATCTAGCTGTCTAACCTATGAAAAAGTAGAGCCAAAAAAAGCAGTGACATTTAGATTAGTAACAAACTGGGTCTCAATAACATTATTCATCTAAAAATTACTGGGTTAGCAAGTGCTTTTTTTTTTTTTTTTTTTTTTTTTTTTTTTTTTTTTTTTTTTTTTTTTTTTTTTTTTTTTTTTTTTTTTTTTTTTTTTTTTTTTTTTTTTTTTGCTTTTTTTGAGACAGGGTCTCGCGTTGTAGTTCAGGCTGGCCCTGAGCTCACTATGGAGCCCAGGCAAGCCGCCGCAAACTCAGCAATCCTCCTGTCTCTGCCTCCCAAGTGCTGGGATGACAGGCGTGAGCCACCACGTCCGGCATTGTGGTATGCGGTGTTGTCTGTTGGTGGGCGTGTCTCCAGCCCAGCATTACATGTGGTTACTGGGGATCGAACTTAGGACCTTGCACTTGCGAGGCAGGCGCCGGAACCACTGAGCTAACCCTCCAGCCCAGCAAGTGCTTTTTTAAAAAACATAAATTCAGGGCCTTTACAAAGAATTATGTCCTGAGCCCTTTTAAAAAATTTTTATTTTGAAACAATGAAAGATGATGGAAATTTTATAAAACAGAGAATTGGAAATTTAGAAGCATAGATATTGTTCTCTTGTTAGATCAGTCAACAGAAATGAAATATCCCTACATGGTTATTCTTTTCTAGACAGAAAATTTGGTTGAAGTTGTCTTACACAGCTCAAGACACCATAGTTGTAGGATTTAATATTTTATGTCAAGTGGACAGAGGATCTTTTTTCTGAGTGATGAAAAGAAAATTTGCAGAAATATACTGAAAATTTTAAGTGTCTATTGACAGAGAAAGGAGTTGAATGATTTACATTGGTACAAGCCACATAAACCTGATGGCTATGATTTTAAAAAGAGAAAATTTAGAGAAGCACAGAATATTACTCTACTTGAAAGATGGTAAATATATAAATTAAGTTGCCAAGGAAGACATCAAAAACAAGTATCATAAATGCGCTTTAGGAGACAAGTGGACACTTTAATGGGGGCAGCAGGGATTTAGGGCTGCAGTGACAAAGGAGTTAGACAACAAAACTAAGAGGTGCCAGGCAGTGTGACAAAATGACACCATCACTGTTCTCACAGCATCAACAAAAGATCATGGAGCCATTTTAGAGTGACTTAAAATGAAGAAAGCATGTCACTAGAAAACAGATCACTGGCTTATTAAAAAGGAGTGCATGGAGGAGCATAATCCCTCAAGGAGTATTATTTTCAAAATTTAGTTGTGAAGGTTGACTTCCCCTCTCTGAACCATTTGGCTACTCGTGTGACACCCATTTTTTACCCGATTATCCATCCCAAGCCTGCTCTCTTCATCAGTGTATCACTCCAAAGCTTTTCCCTCTGGCCATTTCACAAATAACAAAGGTCACTGAATAATCCTCATTCCCGGTTCACAAAAATTTAGATTTGTGTCTGAGCAAATTAATTTCACAGTCAAGAAGAGAAATTACCATTCTTTCCTCCCTGAGCCCAAACTGTATGAGTGCTCAGGAGCTCAGCTTGTACAGCACCTGCTGGTTAATGATCTGTTCTCAGCTGGGGCCTAGAGGTTCTCACACTACATTTGTCTAAGTTCTTGGCCATTTCCACCACTGATCGGGTCAATTTAAAAAAGGAGCCTGTTGAACCTGAAACCATCACACTTAATGGTCCAGTTAAGTGGTTCCCATTAGAACAAAAGTCACACAGATTGAAGTAACTACACAGTAAAACCATGTCACACAATAAGGAGTGATTTTTCAGCTTTATGTTTATTTGATTTACTTGTTGGTCCAAGAAAAACTATTTTGGTCGGTGTTTTTTGCCTTTTTTCTGGTCTTCAAGAAATCATTCCACACTTTAAAAAAATGAGCAAGTATGAATTAGAATGAAATGTTCACAGCTATAAAAATTATTAGTATTCCTGAATACATATTAAAGGGATTTTAACCTCTTGAGCATCTTTGGAAGTTTCCCATGACAAACTGTTAACTGCTGTAAGATGAAGGATCATGGATACCGAGTGTACTATAGTACCCAGGGCAGAGTGGCTGGCACATAGAAGGCATTCCACAGAAACGTAGGAGACATGAGTGGATAAATAAAGTGGCAAGGCTTTATTCCACTTCCCATTCATCTGACAGTAATGATCAGTTTTGGAAATTTTAAAACACTGACAATATTACATTTTAAAGTGCTGAATCGGTTTGTAGTTTAGATAAGAAAAATAAAAACTGAATGACATATACAGTTGTATTGCAATTTATTTTCAACTGAAAATTTTTTATCTCAATCCCATTTCCATCCCTATTAGGAATAAAGAAGCTAAGACACTGTCCTTTTCTCAGATAGGTACAAAATTAGTTGAAACTAATCTTGTTCCATAAGTCATCAGTCTAATCTCATTCTGGAAGTGATTAAGAAATGTGTGTTACATTAAGTGATGCATGTGTACACATGCAAATCTCTAATCTTTTCATTGAGAGAGCCAGGAGAGAGAAGACAGAGGGTAAGATGTGGGGTTTCATGCATCTATATATTAGCTTTGTGAGATTCTCCTTGTCTTTCAAGGGACAAAATATGGAATAAAACTCTGCTAACAGTATGAGCTATAAGTACGTTTATCATCATTGGAAAAGGCTTTACAATGTGCAGCACAAAAGCAGAAGAATGGTCTTTTATATGGAGAGAAAATACCTCACACTCTTTAGAAACTGCACCAGCCTGGAGACCTCACTTCTCCATATTATCACCCAATGAGAAGCAAGAAACACCTACATGAATCTAGTCTTAGGACCGGGCTTTTCACACAATACTGTATATAACATCAGGGTTGGCCTGTGTTTTCTTGGGTCCTTGACTCTTAATTCCCTTTTTATGTCTGATGTGGAAGGGATTTTATAGTGGCTGAAGGAGAGAATGGAATGGCATCAAAACTGGTAACTATTGTGGGATAATCAGAAGAGGTTTAAATCTAGAAAGCATGATTTGAAAAGACTGGTTTGTGGCCATAAAAGCTGCCTATTTCATGTACCTGAATCACCCAAAAGACATTTCTGAGACCACAAATCTTCCTGGCTATGAAAAATGCTTCCTCCATTCACACCTACGACTTGTATCCCATGGACCTGCAACTGGAGAGCTGAATGATGGAGGGACTAGCACAAACTGGGAAACTCCAGATGTAAAATGTACCTCTCTGCCTTTATTGTTGTTCTTTTTCTGACTCTCAGGACAACCCCCAGTGGCAGAGTCGAACCTCGAAGAGGTCAACAGTCATGGGTGGCCAAATGATAGGATCAATGCTTCACATGCAGGACTGTTATCTCAAGTATGTGCTGCTGGTGAAAAAATAAACCTGGTCTGTAGTTTTTTTCCCTCCTCCCGTGTGATGGTACAGCACAAAGACCCTGCCCTTGCTGGGTGTGGTGGCTTATACCTGTAATCCCAGCACTCGGCAGGCAGAGACCAGAGGATTGCTGAGTTCGAGGCTTGCCTGGGCTACATAATGAGCTGAGGGCCAGCCTGAACTACAAAGTGAGACCCTGTCTCAAAAAAAAAAAAAAAAAAAAAAGATCCTGCCCAGATGTCAGCATCATTCTCTTGTAGAACTGCCAGTTCAACAAATCTCATTTGTTTATAAATTACCTATGGATGGTGTTATCATATAATCAGAAAGCACAAGAAGGCAGGAACTGATATCTACTGTAAACTTTGCTCCCAGATGTTACACTTATGTACTCTTCAAGGAACACCGTCAATCTAGATCAGAGTGCTATTTCATGACACCTTGCAACAGATACCCTTTGCCTCCAGGAAGCTTCTCTCTGGGCATCCATTCCTGGACAGGTGCCCTGCACAGCCCTACAGGTCAGGAAAGACCTCCAAAATAGCAATTTCAAACTCAGAAATCAATTCCTATGTTTTTGTTTATGATTTTAACTTTCTTTTATGGGTGAGACAAGGTCTCAGTTTGTAGTTCAGGCTGGCCCTGAACTCACTATGTAGCCCAGGCAAGCCTCAGACTCACAGCAATCCTACTGCCTCTGCCTCCTGAGTGCTGGGATTACAGGCAAGAGCCACCATATCCAGCAATGGTATGTGGTACTGATTTCTGGTGGGCATGAGTCAACATGCCCAGCATTGTGGTGTGTGGTTACTAGGGACTGAACTGAGGACCTTGTGCTTGCAAGGTTGACACCGGAACCACTGAGCTAAATCCTTGGCCTCAGGATTTTAAGTTTCTTGAGGGTAAAAGTTATTAACCAACAAGGTTGTCCAATAAATCTTGATAGGGATACATGAAACCTTAAAATTGTGCATGCAATAATTTTTCACTTCTGTGTTTTTAAGAAGCCATTTCTCCTAGCTTTTAAAGCAGCAAATCTAATAGGAAGAAGAAAGAGGGCTCAAAATCATACCTAGATGTATCAAGTTAGGAAGTATTTGGGATACTATATATGAAGGGAAGATTTTCTGAAGGCATTTTAAATTAATGCAAATAGGTGGCCTTTATAGTTATGTTTAAGTACACCTGGTTGGAAACCAGCAAAAAGAATCAATTGACTTCACCATGAAGTCTTATGACTTTGACAATTTCTGAACATCATGAAAGGCTTCTCAGTTTGACTCTGTTATGTAAAGCAGATGTCCTTGGTTACTAAGCTGATCTGCAAGTAGTTTCTATCTAATGGTTGCCATTATTTTTGAAAAAAAAAAAAAGGTTTTTGCAGGGACTGAGGCTGTAACCAAGGCTATCTGTAGAGCACATCACATGCAGAAAGGACCCAGGGATCCAATCGAGGCTTCCAGTGGAGGCCCATTTCTCAGAAAGCTTTTCCAAGTGCTGAATGATGCTGTGCACTTTAAGAAATAGGTCCTTCACTCACTGGCTGCTTCTTTTTTTTATTTAGCAATACTTTTATTATTTTTAAAATTTTTTATTGGTACATTATATATACACATCACAATTACACTCCACATTGAGAATTTGTACCGGTATATGACACAACCTAATTCACTGGCTTCTTAACACACAACAGAAAGCAGGACAGAAGCCAAGGGCAGTTGCCTGAGATGTTATAATTATCTGAAGTCCCTAACCTGGATTTGGAGTAAGATCCTTTTAAGATCAGTTCACAACCTAGGTAATGGTGGCCCATGCCTATAATAACTTCTGCGCTCTGGGGAGCTGAGGCAGGAGGATTTCAAGTACCAACCTAGTTTGGGCAACTTAATGACTTACCAAAACACTGTCTCAAAAAACAAAAAAACAAGTGAGCTCAGGGCCAGCCTGAACTACAAAGCGAGACCCTGTCTCCAAAAAGCAAAAAAAAAAAAAACAAAACAAAAAACAAGGTGTGGCTCAGTATGAAGATCTTGAGTTCAAGCTCAGTACCTCAAAAAAGAAGAAGAAAAAGATGAGTTCACTATCTGCTACCATTCTAGCTAAGTGTTTATCTCACAAATACAAACAAAATAAAGACCCCTCATCAGTCTTCTGATGTTGTTCCCTAAGCAGATTTCCTCAGTTAAAGGTGTTAAATTCTGTACTCTTTCTCTTAGCCTGCTGGGCTCTGTATAAGCACAGTGAAAACTCCCTAAGAGGCTGCAAGAGTGCTCTGGGGCATCTTTCATTAAGAGCTAGAAACACAGAGGAACCACTTTCCACCAACAGAACTTCCGACAACAGGAAAGGCAGCAGACTTCTAGCACTGGGCAAATGTTTTCTACTTCATTAATTGGAATTTGTAATATGTTTATTTTTGTGATTATTTAACTAATGTCTGCACCTGTACTTGACTGTAACTCCTGAAGAACACGAACCACTTTGGTTTCTGTTGACTACAGTATCTCCAGTACTGTGTGATGCCAAACACAATATTTATTGGGGGAAGAAGGGAAGAAACAAAAGATGGGAGAAACTTGGAAGGGACAAGAGCCTAAAGGGAGGATGGGAGGGAGGGAGGAAGGCAGGGAGAGAGGCAAAAAGGGTACCACAAAACAGAAAATACTACTTTATTGTTCAGCATTAGAAGAATTTACCTAATTTCTTTCAAATAGTCCAGATGTATAAATACTCCAACATCTTTTAAATGCTATTTATTCACAGGTCCACAGAGTGACTAGCCTCAGAAAACACTAAGTTAGGTCTTAAAATTTTATATCAACCATGTAATTGTACCCATCAAGGGAGAAATTGGTTTTCTATGCCTAGGAATTGGTGAAAATTTTATTATTTCTGAATTTGCAAAATAGCTTGTACTTGAAAAGTCCAATTGTGTAGACTTATATACTTCTCAGGCAAGACGTGAGTCTAAGCTGGTGATTTCTGTACCCAACAGAAACATGCCTTGGGGTCTATAGTACAGAAACCGTAGACACTGAACTCATTTGCAGGCTGCACACCTACCTGCAAGCTCTCAGTGCCTCTGGAAGTGGACGTGCGTAAAAGCTGTTGATGTGAGAGGCCAACCTGAGCACTGTCGAGCAGCACCTGCAGCAGTTCTGCTCTTCAAGGACTGCAAGCTTTAGGCAGAGCACCCACCAAGTATTTGTGAGTGGCTCAGCACTACCTCTAGTGCAGCTGGAGGTCTTGCTATGGCCCTTTCCAGCTTCCAAGTGGTAATCTAGGTGATCAAGGGCCTGGACCAACTAGAGCACCAAGAGGTTGGCAGGGCTGCAGAGGAGTGGGCAAGCTGGAGGACAAATCAAGACTTCCCTCCTCCTCCAGACAAAGGTAAGAGCAAAGGCTTAGTGTTTCCAAGTTCAATACCACCCTTCTAACATGGAGATATTCTGGAAGAGAGAGTGCTCCCTAAGTGGAAGCTGGGACTCACAGATAGGGCTTGGAGATGCTTGATATTTGCAGGAATTTTAAGTTCAAAGGTGGTGTGGGTTGAGAGTCTCCCAAGTACTGTCATGCAAACTTGGTAAAATTTCTGTTAGCCAACAGCAATAGGAACAGCTGAAATGAAAGGCTGTCAGTACAGTAAGAACTTGGAATAACATCCAGCAAAGTTTTTCTTTTTGCTTCTTGGGGAAAGGAACATAGGGAATTGGGACAGTCTCACTACTGGTTATATTAACTATTCAGGAACTATTTACTGGTAGGCATTAGCAAGTAATACAAGAAGTTATTTCTGAACAAGACATTTCTCTCCAGAGTTGACAGAAAGAAACTATTAATGGTTACACTATGCTAAAGGAAACCATAAATTTGATTGGTGCTGTAATACAATTTTTGTCTTTACAATTTTGTTTATATCATGAAGAAAGGGTCATCCATGGAGAAGAAATTAGGTCTGCCATACCAAATGACAAGAAGTTCCCCAGCTTCTTATGAGACATTTGTCAACAGCTATTGTTCCTTAAGAAATGCAATTATGGTAAAGTAATACCTGGCCCTCAGAAACCCTGTCTATTGAAATTCACCAATTTAAATCATTGCTCTGTTTCTCAAACTTTGAAATTACTCTGTTCAAGTTAAAGAAACCTAATAGGGGAGAAAAACGGATACTTCTGAACCATCACATCTTCATTAATACAGGGAGACAAAAATTGACAAGATTATATTGCTTTCCTAGTACATCTTCTTGTTGGAAAATCATTAGTCCTCATCTACTTTTGGCCTTATGTATATATCTGGTCAACAAGACAGTGACCTGGAGGGGTGTCTTAAGTGAGCCAATCTGTCTAACATCCCCCATTCTCTTTTCCTGATGAGGTTCCCACAGGCATAGCAGCAGGGCCCTTCTAGTCTTATTTCACAGAAAGTGATAGAGGAGTTAGGTCACTTGCAAAAGGTCATACAACCAGTCATTGGTCAGGACCAAAATAGAACTGAGGGTCATGGACCTCCCTGTCTCCTGCTCAGATGATTTAAGGATGAGAGAAGTGACTCCTGTGCTGTAAAATAACACTAGAGGCCTTTGATTTTCTCAAACTCATATAGGATGGTCTATGACTTTTACTAGTTTAACAGTTTTTTTTTTTTTTTTTTTTTTTTTTTTTTTTTTTTTTTTTTTTTTTTTTTTTTTTTTTTTTTTTTTTTTTTTTTTTTTTTTTTTTGAGACAGGGTCTCGCTTTGTAGTTCAGGCTGGCCCTGAGCTCACTATGTAGCCCAGGCAAGCCTGGAACTCAGCAATCCTCCTGTCTCTGCCTCCCCAGTGCTGGGATTATAGGCGTGAACCACCTTGCCCAGCATGGTGGTACGTGGTACCAATGGCTGGTAGGCCTGAGTCACTTCACCTGGTATTGTTGTATGTGGTTATCAGGGATTGAACCAGGGACCTTGGGCTTGCTAGGCAGGTGCAGGAACCACTAGGGTAAATCTCCAGCTCAGTTTAATGTTTTATTGAACCCAAATAAGCAGGTGTTGAGTAGGTAGGCAAAGCAGAAGGGAAAGATCTTGATAGCTAATTTCAGCTTTTTGGTGAAATAGCTGTAACCTTATGCATATATTTGAGGGGACTAACTTTTTTTCTACACAATGGAGACATTAAAGAACTATCTACTAAATAAGCTAGTTCAACAAAAGTGATAGATCTTCTAGTATTATTACAGCAAACATTGGGAAGGGGGTATGTGAAGACATTTTAGGAGTGTGCTATTTGAGGTGAAAATAAGAATACAGTGTAGTGACATACTAAAAACAGTACACTAAACTCTGGATTAGGATTTCAGAGAAGCAGAGATTCAAGCATATATTTCAATAGGGTTGACTGCATTTAGGCAATGAGCTCTCACTTTTGGCACTACTGCAACATTATCACCTTTGCTGTGCAATTCAAGCTTGACAAAGGGCCATTTTTAATTCAAAGACATGCTTATACTTTTGAAAAACTAAAAAAAAATGATTTTAATTACTATTTGTAGAGTATCTAAGACAATTAAATGCTTCTGATTACCCTTTTGTTTTTTTAAAAACACAGAAGCAGAGAATAAACATTTCTATACAGCCATTAGAGTAAAATGCCTTTTGAGGCAAAATGCTTTGAATGCATTCTGCCTTATAAAAAACTGTATAAAAGGACAGCACAGAAAAAGGCTGTGAGGCGTGACATGGCCTATCATGTTGTGCATGCATGAGTTAGCTTTTACAAGATCAGAACCGGAAGCTAAAATGAGTACTATTCAACCTAAGCCTGATTCTTTGGCAGTTCACTATCACACTGGTTGGGGTCACTGGCTGAGCCACTCAGAGGTAGCCTCTTTCAAGGGTGACACATTGGAAAGGCTCATTTGGGTGAGTCTGTTATTTATTACCTAGGATGGAGACTCCATCACTCCTTAAATGTGAAAAGGGATTACGTTCATGTCATTATATCATCACATATGTGGGTTTTTGTTTTCATGAAAGAAAGTCATAAAACAAACAATCTAAGAGGTCATGCATATAGTTTAGCTCCAAATTAGACCACAGTATGAAGGAGTGGTCTCTGGCTGTAGAGAGTAACTGCAGAGCTGGAACTGCAAAGCAATAGCAGGGCCCTCATGGGCATCCTCCTCACTAGAAAACCACCGGTCTTCCTGAATGGTACCTAAACAGGCTCTATACCATTTACATTTCACAGAGTATTCTGACTTTCATAATATCAATAGTATTTACTATCCACCCATTTAAATGAAGGAAGTGACTCAGAAAGATAATTAACTATTCCAAAGCCATGCAGCTGGTAAATGTCAAAGCCAGTGCTAAGCCCAGTACACTTGGCATTCAACAGAATTTCTGAATGGTTTCAATAAAAGTGGATAAAGAGACAATATATAAAAGCATAAGATAGTTTATGTCAGAGGAACTTTATAATCACTTGTCCATGTGATTTGACAACTCTTTACCTTGTATAATTGAAGCAACACAGTGCTGTGGTTTGAGCATGGATTCTGAGGCCAGATCCTTCCATATGCTATACTGCCATTCCTAGTAATGTGATCTCAGGCAAGTTACACAACTATCCATGACTAAATCTTATTTTTAAAATGAAGGTGATAAGAGAACTACATATGACTGTCATGTGGGTAACATGAATTCATATTTATAAAGCATTCAGAATGTCTGCTATAATAAGTGCTGTAAAATTGTTAAGTGAAAATATTATCCTACTAGGATGCTGATTGTTTCCTCAATTGTTAAAAACAAATTATTGAATATGTAGATACCAACTCACATTCTTATGTTTCTTTTGATTAATCCTGATAGTTTTAACACAAGATCAAAAGGAGGAAAGAGTTTCTTCTTTGATTTAAAAAGTTCAGGGGTCACTGCTGGATGAAAAATTTACAGTTTCTGCTTCATCACTCACTTTTGCTCTACCATTTAGAAAACCACCAATGCAGAACAGCAAATAATTATGTGGATTGACCAAAGAAAGAACCTTCTTCAGCCAAAGAAGTCATCATATCCACCTATAGCACTAAAGCTTTTCATGTGAGATCTGGGACATCAGTCAGTTTCTGGTTAGTCTCAAAGACTCAGATCTCTTACACCCTCCAGATTTGAAGGATCATTCAGTTTCAAACCTAGGTCAAAGGTCAAAGGGTAGAGTGCTGAGAAGACCTGGTCACTACAGACAGTGAACATTTCATGTGATGTGGGCTTCTGATCTTTCGAAGGTTAGTCCATTTGTACAGGGCAGAGTCTCACAGAGAAGCAACTCAAATACATTAATTCACAGTATTAAATTCAAAAGATTTTACCCTAGAAGTTACCAGTCCCACAGGGTAAGGACCATTAAAAATTGTTATCTTCCTGCATTTATCATCTGAAAACCAAGGGTTAAGATCTCTCTGGCTTTTGTAGGAGAAAAGGTCCTCCACGTTGCATCTTCATATACCAACTGTCAAAGCATGTCCACATAAATTTCAAAAGAAGGTTGAACAAGATATGAAAAATCTGCCAGTTTTTCATTCTATAATAGTGGAAAGAGACATACATAAAATCAGACTCCTATGAAAATTACATCATTCATACCGCTGGAAAACTGGTGTAGCACCAAACTGGATTAGTAGTGATGATGAGCAACTTTAATCTGTATGTATTTTCACCACAGGTTTCAGCATTTTGTTTCTTAGGTCTACTGTTTTGCCTTGCAGCTCTGTCAAGTGTCAGCTATAACTTTTTGAGTAGCTTTGAGTAATGGGATCAGCTAATGTTCTGTACATGAAGAAATTCCATATTATTCGCTTCTCTAAAAATACTGCTGTCTGCCACTAGAGCCAATCAACAGTGATGAATAGCTAAAGGGACAAGTAGGTCTCTAAATTTACTTCGTATCTGACAGCCCTTCAGCAGATATGGATAATGGATCCGTATGACTCATAAATGCAACTCCCCTACAAGCAAGCCCTTTCTTTTGCTTGTAAGAAAGGCCAAGGACTTTCAATAACCCACTACATTCTTCCTGTCCTCTTTTCAAAAATCAAAGAAAAATTTGTGAAATGCAAATAATATCACAATCTAGGCAATTGTTGGACTGGATATGAAAAGCTGATTAGAACACACTTTTTATTCTCTAACAAAGCCATTAGTATGAGCTTACTGGATAAGTCTGAATTAATGTTACCAATCAGAACAAAGCTGAAAAAATTTGTATGTGTATGTATGCATCTACTGTTCTGCCCTGCAGACCTCCAGGTAGTCATGTGATTAATCTGCATGTTTTAAAATTGTCCTAAGTAGATCTCTACATATTTTACATGGGGCCATTATTATTCTTCAGGTGTGTTATTTGGATTCACTCATGCCAAGATATTTGTTAAGCACTTATGAAGAGTTGCAAGCCAAATGCTACATGTTGGGAATCCAATGGTGATATAGGATGGGGAGAATTACATATAGAGAGATAAGTTTCCTACTGAACTGATGATGTTTTAAAAAGAAAAAAGTCCCAGAACTATGGAGGCTGAAGCAGAAAGATTGCTATCAGCTTCATGCTGCCTGAGAGACACAGTGAATTCAAGGTCTGCCTGAATGACAGAGCAGGGCCCTGCCTCAAAAAAACAAAATAAATCAGTAAATCAGTCAATGGATCAATCAATCAATCAAACAAACAAAACAATTATCATAGCTTCATTACATGTTTCAGCTAATGAGAGTTCCAAATTATAAGCTAGGTGTTTAGACAACACATTACAGTGTTTCCCAAGTAGCAATATCTTTGTAGGGTTAAAGATTTTAGGATACATTTAAATTTCTCAAATCAAAAGAAGAGGCCTCTGTGAACTCATTACAACTAGACAACCACTTAATAGAACCTTTTCTTTCCATAACACACCACTGTCCTCCACTCACTCAACCTCACACAAGAAAGCATCTGTTTGACTGTATTGAAATTCCTACCACGAGTTTTAACTACAACTCCTCTTTTGATTTATGAATCAATGAGAATTTCACTAAATAAGAGTGTTAGCATTTAAGTAGCCATTAAGTACCTTACAACAAATCTAACTTTCGTTCAAAAGACTTGATATAGCAACTAAAAATATCAAATTTTCTCCAACACGCTACACATCTGCTATCAGCTTTATTCATTAACACTCCTTATGTGAGTTATTTTATCCTGACAATTCACATACAACACTATTGGCTTATTGTACTTATGGATATTAAGAAATTAGTGTTCTAAACATTTTTTAAAACTGTAAAATTCATTATTCACTCTTTTATTGACCATACTCCCATTAATATGTTCTAAGCTTCAGGCTCTTTGTTGGCCCTAGGACTAAACAGCTAAATGAGAATAGGGAAACCTTATATATGTGCTTTTAAGTCATATTTTAAAAAAATTAAGCAGAAGCATTCCACGAAATTGGATTTATAAGCTGTTTTTGTGCAATTATTACTTTAATGGAACCAGCGATAATTTCTTCCACTTACATTTTAATCCAGAGGAAATAAGACACAAGACATCATACATGAAGCTAAATGCCAGCACATATTCTGACAGCAGAGACTTCCTAAAGTCTATCAAAATCAACTGAAGAACGAAGAAATCAGGAAGTCATGGTCTTGGAAGATGACACCTGTCAAGTCATGAACTTGGATTTTGTTTTTTATGTTTCTGGGGCAGTTGCATGGAGGGGACAAACCAGGACTTCGATTCAGGCAACCTCACAATACAGACCCGCAGGGAACACTGGGCAAGACAGACTGTCATGATTAATAAGAGATTCTCAAGAACCTAGCACAAGAGGCCTTTTCTGACTCTAATTTCAGGAACATTTGCTTCCAACACATATTTTTGTGTTGTTTAAAATAAAATTTACTTTAGCATTGCACATATAAAGGTCTAAAAGTAAAATATGTCTTCTTCTACCATGTCTACATCCACTGTCTTATCTCCAGGATAATTTTAATTAATAAGAAGAGTCCACCAAAGTATCATCTTCTTCCTTCCATCCCCTCAAATATTTCTTTATTCCCCGAACAGCCAATTAATGATAGCAGAGAGAAGAATCAATTCTATAATATTCTGGGCCCATTATTCCCCATGCACCATCTAGTGGTGATGATAATTATATTAATAGTGATGATGAATCTGATGATGAGATCTGCAATGAATTTAAAACACCTGAAGGGGCCATTTTAAACAGGCAACAAAATAACTTTGATTTTCCTTTCAGAAACATTTCTCAAAAATTATAAAGCCTGTTACCTTGGCACAAGTCACCATGGCCTCTAGAAAAGAATGCAAGTTAAAGCCATGTATGTTTCAAAATAAGATACTGACTTACTAAAGTATTAAATACTGCTCACTGGATTTCCAAATACTGGTAATGAGATAATAAAGTGTCATAGGAGTTGGTACACAAACTTCAGAGGTGTGAAAAGGTAATGTGTTCATTTTGACTCACTTTCAAACCTATCTTCATGAGAAATCCGTTCATGCTTGCCACACATTATTTGGTGATAAATTATTGTTCACTAAACTTCTCTTGCCTCATAGATGCTTGATTAGAGTTATTACATGCTTACATGAATATAATGTTGCTTATATGAATACAGTGTTGTCTACAGATTATTGTCACTTGAATTCAATAAATAAATGGGTAAGTAGTTGTAAAAAGCTACTCAGGAGTATCTGTAAACCCTTAACAATATTCCTTAAATAAACCAGGCTGAGCGCACAGGATATGCTAACTTGTCTTTTTTTAGAGAATAGGGGACCTTTCTACAAATTATTTGATTATTAAAAGTGAATCAAGGGCCAGCGATTTAGCTCAGTGTTTCCAGCATCTGCCTCGCAAGTGCAAGGTTCTGAGTTTGATCCCAGTAACCACATAGAATGCTGGGTGTGGTGACTCACGCCCACCAACAATCAGTACCACATACCACAGTGCTGGGCGTGGTGGCTCAGGCCTGTAATCCCAGCACTCAGGAGGCAGAGGCAGGAGGATTGCTGAGTTCCAGGCTTGCCTGGGCTACATAGTGAGCTCAGGGCCAGCCCAAACTGCAAAGCAAGACCCTGTCTCAAAAAAAAAAAAAAAAAGGGAATCAAATTCATAAAACACACTTTCTGTTGCTTCATATGAGAAGACTTTCTGAAACATATTATCTGAGGTACAGATTTGTTTTCAAATTGCTTGTGGAAATGCACTATCAGTATGTCCAACATAAATGTGAGACATTTTGCCTACACTACAGACATAATATAGGAAAACTCTCTTACGTGATTTCAGTAACTTCTCACCTGCAACCTCTATGACATAAGGACACATATAATACTTTCACATCTGACGCACAAACATCTGGAATCCTCTCCTATCCATATCCAAGAACAATTTTCCATTTAGAAAAAGGAAAAAAAAAACTTATTCATAACTGAAAATAGCTTTCCTTTGGAATGCTGTAGGTTTTGATGGACAAAATATTAGGAGTTTATGAAACAAATTTTATTAAATGTAGTCCAAGTAAAAACTAGGATTATTCTTATGAACTATTTTTAAGTACACTGGAGAAATGTTCATCATTAACAAAAGCATCAACACACTGTACAGCATGAAGACATTTTACTTTTAGATGTCACTAGGTGATCTAACTTCTGAACATGTGCTATTTAATAGGTTCATCCAGTTAGTGCCTATGTTTACCATGGAAATGCCAAGGGAAACTGAAGATTAACACATTAAATGGCCCAGAAGGTCTCTAAGCCACTGAGTAAAAACAAAATCATTCTTTTAATAAATGCTATGTGTTATTATTGCATTAAAGGATTTCAAATCACTTCCAAAAGATAGCTCAGAAGACGGTGACAACATTGGAAAGACTGAAGAATATATCCTAACCAGATGACACTCAGAGGAGGGAGAGGCTGGTCTATTTATCTTACAATTTGACAGCCATCTCCAAAATGCTTTGCTATATATTCACATAGTTATGCAATTTTGAAAATAAGGATTCAGTAGGCTAATTCAGATAAGAATTGGAATTGCTGTGCTATACTCCAAGAGTCTCTTTCACCCCTTGCTGATGGTAGTCAAGCTTCTAAACACTTAAGCATGAAATGAAATGGGGCTTAGAGCATGGCCCGCAGTTGCTAGAGACAAGTAGAAAGCACCTCTACACAGGTGCCTTTGGCACACTTTACTCTGGCACCTTAGAAGGGTCCCTTGTTGGTGCACACTGCAAATGCCGTGACCTGAGAGGAAACCATCAAGACTGCACTGGCATGGGGCCCAGGACGTAGCTCAGTCGTGAGCCTGCCTGGCAAGTGAAAGCTCTTGAGTGCCATCCCTAGTATAAAAAAAAATAAGAGTATAAAAAAGCCCACTGGCTGCCTGTCTTTTGCTCCTTCTTCCAACAGCAACAAAATATCACCAAGTCCTTACTTCTTTTAATTTCTTATATTGTTTCAGGATGTAATGTTATCTTCATTGTGTTTCTCTGTTTGTAGTTCATGAATTAAAATATTTATAATTCCAAGTAGTATCTAGACCAAGCAAAAAATATGCAGAAGCCCAAGTAAGTTTGGTCCACACTTAGGTACAAATTGGGGGAAAAAGTAATAAAGACCGAATGGCTTCTGTTTCTATCAGAAAATGTTTTTCTGCCCACTCAGTGAGAAATAGCAGGGGGAGCAATTACACGGGTGTAAAATTCTCGTACAGAAAGAACTTCCTGGTAGTGCATCCACAGGCATAATATTTGGGAAGGACTAAGCATCAAGAGGCCACTTTTGTCACTGTTGCTCTCTAGCTTGCCTTGATTCCCAACTATTTCCTAAACCAGTACCAATAAATTTCCTTTGCTACAAAGGAAGAGAAAAGGAGAAGATGGGATAAAAATATAAAACTTCTGTTACCCTGTAGTTAAACAGTCCACCTGACGAGTGGACAACTTGCTTATTAAACAAGGTTTTAAAAATGTAACTAGAAATCTACAAAACTACGACAAGTAAGAACAGAATGGAGGGCTGAAAAACCACATGTTTTAGCCCTAGCAAGGGACAAGGCAGCCAGGAGTTGTCAACTCAGAACCTTCTTCAGTGTCTCAGAGAAGACCTAGTTAACTATCCTACATTTGCTACTGGCCTACAATTCTGAGCACTTCAATCTTTAAATTTCAGGATCTTCATGTGAAAATGAAAACACAAAGGTATATTGCAGCTTTAAACAGGTGCATGAGGTTCTAGGGATTCTGTGCTTTCTCTGCTTTCTTGGAGGCATTAGCCTAGGAAATCCAAGTCTGTCTTCTAATCTAGAAATGGAATCAGGCCCCTATAACAGATTTTTGTATATGTGCCAATTTGTTATATAAGACACAAAATAGTGGAAAATAGGTGGACTATTTATAAAATGGTACTGTAAGAACCAGCTTACTATGAGAGAATATGTTGGATTCATATCTCACAATCATAAAATTAATTCTATCACTTCAAATGTAACAATTATCTAGTTAAAAAGTATATGCTGAGTATCCTCTATCTGAGATGCTTATGAGCTGAAGAGTTTCAAATTTCTGTTTTTCAGAGTTGGGAAAATTTTTATAGACTTTACCAGTTGAGCAGTCTTTAATCCAAAATATTAAAATCTGGGCCGGAGGGTTAGCTCAGTGATTCCGGTGTCTGCCTCGCAAGCGCAAAGTCCTGAGTTCGATCCCCGGTAACCACATATAATGCTGGGCGTGGAGACTCACGCCTACCAGCAATCAACACCGCATACCACAGTGCCTGGCGTGGTGGCTCACGCCTGTCATTCCAGCACTCAGGAGGCAGAGACAGGAGGATTGCTGAGTTCATGGCAGCTTGCCTGGGCTCCATAGTGAGCTCAGGGCCAGCCTGAACTACAAAGCGAGACTCTGTCTTAAAAAAAAACAAAACAAAATATTAAAATCTAAAATACAAAATTTTTAGTTTTAAAGCTCCAAAAGTTAAGTATTTCAGATTTGGATTAGGGATGCTCAGCCTGTTAACTATGAAGCTAACAGAAGTAAGTGGTAGCAAATAGCTGAAGAACTTGAGATGAAGGAAAATTTCTTGAGCATTTTTTTAAGTTCAAGAAACACAATGGTAGATGTGCCTATTACAAAAGGTACAACAGGCAAAATTAACAGGAGATATTTGCTATATGCAAAAATGAACAAAGGATTAATCTAGACTATTAAAGATTAGTAAGAAAAAAGTTAAGAAATTCACCAGAAAAATGCACATGATATATAAAGAGGTAACTGGGGGAGGAGGAAAAAAACTCCAAAAGGTTAAGTGAACAAAGAAAACCTGTATCTCACCAGTAATTGGAGAAATGCAAATTAAAATGACAAGAATACAGCTATCAGATTAGAACCCAAAAGATAACTAACACTAAGTGGAAATGTGGGAAAACAGAAAACCTTATTCAGAGGTCTTGAGAGTCCAAGTGGGTCCATTTGTTGAAATTAAGGGAGCTCTTTCTTTTTAGTCTGAGAATAAAATAGAAGAACTCTCTTGCAAAGCTCTAATCTGATAGTATGTTAACAGCACTACTGTTTGAAATATCCAGGAATAAGAAGTTGTTTAGGGTTACTATTACTAGAGGAACTAATAAATTCAAAGAGGATTTACATGATAGGAAATCATGGAGCAGTCAGAAGGAAGAAATAGATTTAAATTCAGCAACCTCTGAAGCTCTAAAAACAGCACTGACTGAAAACACAAAATAGAACTAGAATCTACAATCTGGTGTAATATTGCAAAATTCATTTATGCAAATAGTTTCCCAGGAGATGTACATTTTAAGGAAACATTAAATACATTACAGTAGCCCACTTGAAGGAAATGGAACAGGAGGTAGGGGCTTTATGGCCTGATTATAGCACCAGCACAGAATGAAGAGTGAGATTCTATTCACCCCTGATGTACCTATGTAGAGAAGATGGGGAAGGAGAGAGGGAGGGAAAGGCAGAAAACAGAAAGGAAAAAGAGAGAGGAGAAGGCAGGGAGATGAGAGGAGGATGCAGTAGACCAGGGAACTAAGAGGAGACTGTAAAGAGATAGAGAGGCAGGCAGACAGAAAGAAGGGAAAGGGGAGGGGAGAAGATAAGTGAAGGTGAGACAAGTGTGAAGGGAGGAGACTGGATTGGTTGCTTCTTTCTTTCTTTC